>CAMOHE010044783.1:0-33501 GCA_946598075.1 Artocarpus hirsutus
AAGCCAAAAACGTGTAAATGGGTAAAATTGAAAGAGAAAAGTCAGAATTTCCAAGAATGGTTCAAATTGCCATAAATCGCCTTTGTAAAATGGGAAAAACTTATCCATTAATTCAAATAAATGAGAAGTCAAATGCTTTATTACCAAAAATTAAAGAAATCAATCCATAAATATGCTATTTAATCAGAATAAAACGTCCATAAATAAATTCCATCTTATCACAATTTTGTAAAAATTTCTGCTGACTACTTGTCAGCTGTCATCGGCCTGTCGATCTCAGGAGTTCGGCCTGTCGATCTCAGAAGTCCGGCCTACCGATGATATACCATCGGCTTGCCGTTCAGAGAACATCACAGCCTACCGAACTTGATAGTTCGGCCTGCCGAACTGCCTTAACACTCAAAATCATTCATAACACATATAATTGCCCATAAAAATATAATTAACACATAACATTAATGACATGAACAATTGAGCACATCAATTCCACGCGAGCGTCACCTGTCATAACACTTAAAATAAAATGGTTAGCACCATTTATCATATATCACAGCACTTATCATGAGTATAACACTTATCAAGAGTATATCACTTAATATCGTCATAAACATATCATAACATCGTCATTAACATAACATTATCCGTTACATCAAATTAGGCGGGCGTTACACAGATAGTCAATTTAATTTACAAAACTTTTATAAAATTACAACTATTGTTTTTATAATGGAATTTGAAGTTTACAATATGAAGATTTTTAATAAAAATATATGTTTTAAATCACATTTAAAAGTTTTTAAAAGTTAAAAAAAATGATGATAATACTTAATTGGGCAAAGTTTTAAAATACATGATATCTTTCTTAGAATACATACTTACATATACATATACCCACATATAAATATAGATACAGTTGTGAAAATAGTTAATCATTGGTTTTGAAGACATATATATCAAAGTTTACTGTTTCAAAATTAAATCACAAAATCCATATAGTATGGATAAATTTATGAAAATGGTTTTTATGTCAATATGAATATTTTAGTAACACAATAATACAATAAGAAAATTGAAAATTTATGTGATTATCTTTAGAGTGCAAATAAAATACAGTTTTTAAAAGTACAATTATGTTTACAGATATTTTAAGTTTATGGATCAAATTTGATCAAACCGACATAACATGTATTCGACTGTGTAGACCTCAAGAGTGCCTATAAATACATGACTCAATAAAAAAAAAAAATCAGCCAATCACAATCAGCCACACTCTCTCTCTACTTTCTCTTTCTACTCTCTCTCTCGTCAAACTCAGTCCAAGATTTTGGCATCCGTTTTTTACACCTCCCGCACCAATGGAAAGCTCTCGTCGAGCCGAGTCTAACGGTGTGCCATGCCGCCCAAAACGCCACTGGAAGAAGCCACACGCGCCGCCCAAAGTGACAGAGAAACCCAAACTTTTCGACGAGATATCGTCATCGTTCGACGTCCGATCGACATGATTCTTGTTCCTACACGACCACCATGACGAGAGGAACAAAACCCATCCTTCGTAGTAGCTCAACAGTTGCCGGATTGCTCCGCCCATCTACCTCCATTGTTGCCGCCATGCCACCTTCGATTATGCCACCTCCGGAGACGGTGATCGACACCTCCCGGCCTAAATGACTCAGAGGATGACGGTGAGGAAGATGCTTCACCCAATTGCACCATAGCACCGCCACTCATTGAAGCTCAACGCTGCCGCCGCCGCCTCACCATGGGAACTTCAGATTCACCACTCCAAGCAACGTTGACCTAAATCGATTGGGGGAAAATATTCAGAGGAGGACGGGGAAGCTTTCCCCCACCTCAATTGCAGCAACCCACCAACGGTCGACGAAGTTCAAGGTCCACCACCGTCAACCACCGTGGGAGCCTCCGTTCTTGCTCCTCCAAGCCACATTTCTTCAAATTGGATGAGGGGTAATGCTCAGAGGAGGATGGGTAGCAAAAGCCCTCAGCCAATTTCGGGTTTCCATCGTCGGAAAGCCATGATCGGAGACTCCATTTTTTGCCAAGATTGTGGAGCCTGACCTGCTATGTTAAAGGCAAAATTAGGCAAAATTGACATCGTCATTGGACTCAAAAGGGTCAATTTATCAGGGGTACGCTCGAGCTCAGCCACCAACGGAGTCCGGTCAACGCCCAGTCAACGACGACTTTGGGTTTTTGTGATCCGGACCTCCGATCGATAATCTGAGGCCACTTCCTGACTCGTTTTGACGCTTTGAACGCGATGGTGACCTTCGTTTGAGCAAATTCCACTCCAGTGAAAATCGTTCGGTACCGACTATACGCGGATCGAGGTGACTCAAAATACAGTAACGGAGTCTAGAATGGTGTTTTTAGCAATAATAAATCTCCATGGACCATTCCTAGCCATCCACAACTGCTTGAGGAGCACTGCTGAGGATGCTGCACAGACTACAGATACAGCGAGATGCAACTAGACCCGCTCAGTTCGAAGTCCAGGTAAGTAGGAATCTCGCCTACAGTATGAATAGTTTTAAAAATAAATTAATTTTAAATATTTTCATAAAATTTATGAAAATGCATGATTAGTGATTTATTACACTGTTATATGTTATAATGTGATATGTTATGTTATGACATGATATGAAATGCCATGATGATGATGTGATGATTAATGTGTGATGCATGCAATATTTAAATTATATTGTTTGATCACCTTCAAGTCAAGCATGATTATGATTTAAGAATCAAGAATTATGAAATTGTGATGTCATGTAGTGATAAGTCATACTGCATACACACAATAATGCAAGTGAAACTTATATGACAAGTTAAGGGTGTCGTACCAATCTCCCGACCCACGGGGAGGTTCCATGTTAAAGAAATGAATGATCTTGGTGTCGTTGGGACCTCGCGAACCCTAACTTCCCAAGACTCGCGCGCAATTGGTATGATCATCGGGCCCAAAGTAAGAAGATAAGATACAGCTTAAATAATTAAGCATAATTCAAGTTGATAAGCAAGCATAAAATGCTCATGCATATTTTTACAAAAATGGTTTTTAATTATGTTTTACGAGACTAATTTCCTACTTGCTGAGCGAAAGCTCATTTAAGAATGTTCATGCTGTAGGTAAGAAAACCTGTCAGCGGCACTTGATGGGCAGTGGTGAGCGGCGGATGAATGGTGAAGATGGGAATGGATACCGTTCACGCAATGTAATATTTTCGTATTTTTTATTTTACGAATTTATGCATGTTTTAATTTACGAAATTTCGTATGTTTACACCTTACGAAAATATGTGCACATAAATAAGTAAATAATTTACATAATTATGCTTTAAAAACCAAGCTTGTAATTACACAATCTTGGTTTAGAGGATTTTAAAGTTTAAGAATGTTGCAATAGATAATGCAACAAATACACGAACTATTTAAGTAAGAAAATTATAAAATTATTTAGGATTAAAAACGATTATTAAAGTTTTACGTTATGTTAAGAAATGAATTTTTATAGATTTGTTTCTATGAAATTATTATAAAAGTTTAAGGGAAAAGTTTTAAGAAATTAGTATCTTAAACTTAAAAGTTTAAGTTATAAGAAATTATGTTTTGACTAGTTTAAGAAGGTTTGATGCAACAAATGTGCAAAGTTTTCAAGTAAGAATATTATATGATCATTTATAATAAGAAAATGATTATATAAGTTTTATGCCAAAATAAGTAATGATTTTATGAATATGTTTTTAGGAAATTACTTTTATGAAAGTCTAGATAATTATGCTTCAGATATTATTATTATTATGATGGTTTAAATAAATAAGTTCGAAGTAATTATTATTATGATAAGTTTTGAAAAGATTTGTTTTTAAGATATCAATATATGATTTTTAAAATGTTAAATTATAAGTAAATTATATAAATAATTGTTAAGAAAGTTTTAAAGAGCATTTAAATGAGATTTTAATGTAATATTTAATTTAAAATTGTTTTGAAAATAGTTTTATTTAAATTAAGAATTTTTCTTAAAGTAATAGTTACTAAATAATTATCCTTATATTTAAAAAGAAAAGTTCAAGGAAATTACTACGGCTATGTTTCAAGAAATTAATGTTATGAGTTATGCAAAGGACCATGCTTTTGGAAATTATAGTTATGTTAAAACGTAATAATTATTATTACGTTATTATCACGTTTGAAAAATTATGTGTTATGTTAGGTTTATGCAATTAAGTGTTGAGAAATAATTATTATATCTTTTAAAGTTACACGTTGAGAGTTCTTTATCTTCAAGAATTCATTTGTTATTAAGTTTTAGAAAAACAGTTATTATTCCTTCTACGGTTTTATGCCAAGGATTCGATAGCAAGAATCCATTTAAAAAAAAAAAAAATTATTCTGAAATTTTTGTACTTTATTCTTATGTTAAAGTTTACGGTCACGTTGAGTCAAGTGACGGCCACATAAGTGAGGATCGTCATATCATAGGCCTCTTCATGTTGCTTTCAGCCCCAACAACAAATACTGCCAAATAGCCTTTTGGGACATCCACTACAAGAGCTGAAGCTGCTCGGTTTCCATTTAAAGAAGACCTCCTAAGAAGTTGCTTGGCATCTACAACACCGGGAAAACGGAAACCCATTTTTATATGTGAGTTTGTATTTAAGGACAACGAATTACAAGAGGAGCAAAGAAAGATTTCAAAGGACTCGCAAGCAAGGAAAGGTTTAATGCCTGAGAATGTTTGAGGACTTGGTTTGCTGTTGAACCCAATCTCATGAGTGTATATAGAAAATCCTTGACAGGGTATGTGAGAGATGATATGAACTGTTGTAAAAAAAATGCATGGTATTAACTGAAGAGGCTTATTGTCTGATGGGGTCTATTTAGAGACATCAGCTATTGAACAATCACATGGTCCTGTCTTCCTACAGATCATTATATACACTAAAAATGTTTTGTGGTGAGAAGGCTATATGTCCAAACTGGTCTAGCTAAAATGCAAACAAATACACTAGTTTGTGGATTATAGATGACAGGAAAATCAATTAGTTGTTTGGAGGTAACTGGAAACAAAGTGGGGTTGCATTAGGGACATTAGCACCCGGAACACCACATGATTGTGTTCTCCAGCTCCTTTTTGTCTAGGATATAGAAAGAGCTTGTAGACTAGACTAATTTTTTTATATCATGTATAAGTCCTTCATGGCTTATCATCAAGTAAAAAGTTGTGCTACTGTTATACTTTTGCATACACTAGGTGGTAAAATGGAGAATGAACGTGGACACTTGAAATAAATTAGCAAAATAAGAGATTTGAGACTTGTAAGACTCTTAAATCTTTTAAGCATTAAATATCAAGAGAACAGACAAATTCTACTTTCCAAAGTCCACGGAAACGTTTTAAATTTTAAAAAGAAACGGGAATCGTTGACTCTACTTTGAACATATAAAATCTAACCTTGATAACAATAAAACGGCAAACCAAAATTTGAGTGGGAAATGGACACAAAATATATCATAGAACTCTATCTCATTGGTGAACACAAAATATAGCAGATTCACATCCAAAAATGAACCTCTATGGTTATGTTAGGCTTTAATTTGGTATTCCAACCTTCACATGACATTGTTAAGAAAACAATGACAGAATATCGAACTATTGAATAAACTGAACATATTTCATTTCTCAGTTTTCTGTACAAAAGAACAGAGAGTTTGCTAAGGTTAACATTCTGCTATCCTCATGTTCAAAAACGGTCTCTTCCACTGGCAATAGAGACGTTGAATTCCTTGACAAAGTAATTTCAGTCTTAATTTTCAAGTCACAAGTGATTTTCTCATCCAGACATGACGTGAAACACTTCAATGGCTTCCTCTCCAGGCAATTCTTCACCAAGAATCAGGAAGTTGTGAACTGAAGAATGTTCTGGACATGACTTTGGACTGTGATAAGAACACCGTTTGAACAGCTTCCAATCCAACTTCATCAAAAATGAGCTTTTGTCCTCCACTGGCTCTCACACAATTAAGTTAGAAATGAGATCTAAGAATAGGTCTTCATCACAAGATTTTGTGATTTCACCCATTGGATGTTCATATCCAAATTCTTCCTCAGCTTCATGTAACAAGTCTTGAAAAGAAGGCTCGTTCAATAAATAAATGGGAACTACAAACCGCCTTTTCAGGCTCTCCCTAGCATACACTGCAAAATAGCCCTTTGGGACATCTAAGCCTTTTGAAGCTGCTTGGCCGCAGTTGGATAGAGAGTGGAGAAGAGTTTTCTTGGCATTAACAAGGCCAGATAACCTGATCAAACCCATTTTTTCTATTTTTTTCTTTTTTTTTTCTTGGCATATGACTACAGGGAAGGACTATCAATTTCTATATTGCTTCTCTTTTTCTTCTTCTTTTTTTTTTTTTTTTTGGAAAGATTCCGTAGTATTTCCAATAAATACAAATTTAGCTTTTAAAACTTCTCAAGACTGGTACAAAGGTTGAGACTTTAGTGACCATCATTCGTGTTTTTCTTTTTTGTTTCCCATCGACATAAGAAGTTATTACAAGGACGCTACAAACCCAATTGCCCCACTTGCATGATATTCCATTCACATGTTTATTTCTATATATCTTCTTATCAATGAACATCATGAGTGGGATGTGGGCAGTGAAAACGGCATGAATGATAATGCCATGTCCCACAAGGCGGCAAACTAGTAAAGAAGCAGCTAAAGATTTGAAGTCATTTGATACCAGACTCCTTGGAATCGAAACATGCCCAAGACATCTTATTACCAATCTGAGTTGGTGTAGTGGGGTTGGGAAGAAAAGAAATAAAATTGAACTGGAGATAATTAATTGTCATTACAAGTAGGAAGAAAATAACATGTGATTCCTCAAGGACTCCTCTCACTAGACCCCATCCAAATCCAATTCATTGCCCCTATGGCCTTCACCCCTCATTTCCATTCCATAAACAATAGTCTACATTTCCAAGCAAGAATACATATATATACACATATTTATATGTATAAGATTATTTGGTTCACCAAATTAAGCACCAAAAGTACTTCTCATATGCTCAAGCGTCAGAGCTTTCCTTGCTTATTTTTTCTTCCTTGTTAATTGCTTTAGAGACATACACAATGATGGGTTTCCGATTTCCTAGTGCAGTTCAAGCGAAGCAACTTTACCAACGGTCCTTTTCTAGTACGAAAGATGTCCCAAAAGGCTTTTTGGCGGTGTATGTTGGGGAGAGCCAAATGAAGAGATCTGTGCTCCCCCTATCATTCCTGAACGAGCCTTCATTCCAGGATTTGTTAAACCAAGCTGAAGATGAATTTAGATTTGATCATCCAATGGGTGTTCTCACAATTCCTTGCAGAGAAGATGTCTTCGTCAATCTCCTTTCTCGCTTGAGTTCCTAGCAGTGACTGTAGAAACTAACAGATGAAGTTATAGGTAACCAAACTAATCGTAGCAATTTTGTAAGGGAGACGATGCCAATAATATTTTTCCTTAGGAACCTTTTTTTTTTTTTTTTTTTTGGAGGTAATTTCCTTAGTGACTCACTGAAAGATGTCCGTAGGAATGATATAAATGAAATATTCCTTTTCCCTTCAGATTACGAGACGAAATGCATGTGCATATTCACTTTGTTAAATTTTTTAAACATGTGAATGTCAAAATTTTTATTTTATTAATTTATTTTTATCTTAAGAGTCTAAGTTAGTAAAAATATATACATTTGGTTAATACATTTGACGAAATAGTTGTTGATAGGGCTACAATAAGAAGATGTTTGAGTAAGGAGATACTTCAGGGAAATTAGCAATCAGGGAGAAAACTATTTACAAGGGCCCCCATCTCAAAAAATAAAAAAATATTATCTGAGAAGACTAAGAAAATATTTAATCATGAGCACATTTGATAAAAGTAAATTTCAATAGGGAAATTTATAAAAGAAAATTTATAAGTTACATTTACAAAATAAGATTAAGAGCTTGTTTGGAATAGCTTAAAAAAGTTGTCTTTGGTTTATCTACTTTAAAAGTTGTATTTTGACATGTTTGAATGGACCAAGAAAAAATGCTTTTAACTTTTATAAGCACTTTTAAGAGAAGTCAACCATTTGATGCTCATAAAAAAAGGTTTAAGAGAAGCTTATTATTTTCATTTTTTTCCTTCATTTAAGAATAATAAATTAATAACTCTATTTACATCCTTAAATTACATTACATTTAATACTAATAAGAACTTTTGTCTTATTTAATTAAACTGGTTAAAAACTCTTATGAAATAAACAATATATTTCTATGCACTATCCAAACACTAATTAAAAAGCTATAGTTTGTACTTCTTTCTTCTACTGCTTAAAGGGAAAAGCACAAGCTATTCTAAATGAGATTTTTAAAAAAAAAAAAAAGGAAAAAAACAAATGGATCGAATTACAAGTTTTAATTTAAGTATAATTTTGGTTGAATATTATATATATAATATAGACAAATAGAGCATATTTAAGGAAAAAAGGTCAAGACAAAAAAAAAATATAAAACATCAGTATGAGGTATTTATGCAAAAAAACTAATCGTTGAAAGGGCCACATGAAAAGAAAAAATTAGTGACCAATTGAAAAATAAATTTATAAAGACTACTATTAGAGTATTTAGAAGTATATGAAAATAATATTTGTGCAGGGACTTTTGGAAAAACTAATTGATGGGGATAATTAAGAAGAAAATAGTTTAATAAGGTTTATTTAAAAATATATTAAGATGTAAAGGAAAAGATGACCAGAAAAAAACAATTCTAATACATATTCTCGACATAGATCGAAAACTACCACTCCCCAAGAGAGTTTTAATTGGAGGCCAGGCTTATTAAAAAACCAAATTATATAGACCATTTTGCCACTACAGTCAGGGTTGTCTTTCTTTTCCTTTTCTATTCTTTAGAACTCTCTTTTAGTGGTTACAGTCATAATTTAATAGTAAATCTACACCCCATTTTATCATAAAGTAAAGAGTTTAAATTCTCTCTTCCTTTATTTAAAAAAAAAAAAAAAAAAAAACCTCACTTTTAGACTTTCTCTGATTCTTCCCCTCCCTCTCTATCATTTCCATAGTCGTTGCCTAAACCTTCAATGCTTGTCGTCACCCTCCCATGGAGATCTGTCGCCATCGTCACTTTGCCTCACATCGGCGATCTTAGCTCTGCATGCAATCTCTCTCTCTCTGTCCCTCACATCCATGGTTGCGGAGTTACATTGTTGTCCTCGTCGTTGAAAATGCCCCCTCAGCACCATCATCAGCTCACCTCATTGAAGACGCTTGCGGTTCCAATGTTGTGATCTCCATGCGCTGCCGGGCAAGAGATCATCATCAAACCGCAAGCAAGGGGATATATGATTATGCCATAGTGTCCCCGCTACATGGAGATCACTTATGATATCTCCTCAGACACAGGAAGATTTGTAGTTCTCTACTCGCTCCGTAGAGGTGGCACATAGTTGTCGAAGAGATCTTCCTTTTCTAAGTAGATCAATGGTTTTGCTTTTTATTTTTTATTTTTTTCTTTGATTTTGTGGATTTTGTGATGTATTTTGTGGTTTTGGGATTTTTTGAACTTTTGAGTAATATTGTTGGATCTTTTGTATTTTTTTTCAAGTGTTCCATTGACTGTAGCCATCAGAAACGGCAGTTTCGGCAAATACTGGCCGATAACTGCGACGGGTTCTATCAGATGTTGGTGACTATGACCGATATTAGATATTGGCAGGAAACTGTGAGATACCGGCCAACCATGAGTGTCCGGCACCCACACCAGATACTTGATACTGGCAGGCAACCATGGCAGTTTCCAAATACTAGCTGACATCAGGAAGGTGTATTTAGTATTTTTAAATATAATTTGAAGATAAGATGGAGCATTCATTGCAAATATATATATATATATATATATATATATATTTGGCATAAATAAAACTAAACCTTAGTTTTATGGGATAGATGTAAAGAGCTAACCAAAATGGCCATCGAGCTCTTTGATAAGTGTTTAATTTTAAGATTTATTAGTATTTTATGTTTTGTAAGTGTTTTGGAATGAAAGTAATAAATTGGAAAAAAAAAAAGCATTACTTGAAACACAAAAATTTACATGTTCATATTTTTCTTCTAGGTGGGCACTACGAGGGGAATTGCATGGGCTATAGGGAGGGAAATTGCATCAAGAAACATAAAGTTTGGGGCGCTAGGAGTTCAAAGCATAGTGTTCAGACACGAGGTTTGCCAAATTTTTGGTCCAAAAACACTCCAAACTTTCCTGTTATGGCTGCAACTTTGAAAGTCTATAAATAGATCATTTTATTATAAATTTAAAGGTCCCTTCTCATTAATTAGGAAACCAAAAAAGAGAGATGAGAGAAAAGCTTAGGTGGTGGCTAAAAGAGAATCATCTATGTTGAAGACTCTTCAATGCCAAAACTGTTCTTCTTCTTCTTCTTCTTCCTCTTCTTCTTCTTCTTCTTCTTCCTTCTTTCTTTTCTTTTTTTATGTTGTTAGTTTAGATTTATTTTTGGTTGAGGATGATTTCAAAAACCTCTACATGGTAATTTAATTGATTTTTAGAACTATTTTTCAAATTTTCTATTAAGATTGTTTATGTTCTTTTATAATTATTGTTCAGGATTATTTTCTTGTTTTATTTAGATGGCTAACTAAACAGGACTGATATATATCCATTGCTAGATTAGAATTCTCGATAAGTAATTGGCTTGGTTTTCAAATCATTAGTAGCAAATTGTAATAATTTATTATGGTCAAGTTTTCTTATGATTGTATATAGAACATAACTCAAGATAAATAACCCAAACTTGTGTGTTTGTGCTTCTTTCTTATTTTAATATTTCTGTTAAGTTAAATCTAAAAATCTTGTTCTAGGTTATTTAATAAAAAGAGATTTAATAAATAATTTTTTTTATTAAACGACATAGTAAAAAAACGATTGGGATAAGAGATCTTGTTCTTATATATGGTTGGTAGTTTCAATATAATAGAATTGGAGATAATTTATATGATTAATTTAATAGTCATTGTCTAGTGTGGAGAATGATCTTTTAACTACTATTATCATTATTGTTTATAACTTCTTGAAATTCTTGTTTTGCCTTCTTTAATTTTCTTATGCTTTCTTTAATTTAGTAATTTAGTTAATAATCAAAACGACTAATTTGTGTCTACTTTTAGTTTATCTTTGGTTTTAGAGTTAACAACTTATTAATTAGAACCAATTCTTTATGCAAATAACCTTTATCTACTACTTTACTCAATAATGATTACATTTTTAACGAAGTTTAATTTGATACACTTTTTGTAAGCTATTAAATTTTGGCAATGTATTGTGGGGGATTGTTTACTTAATTAATTGGTTATTTTGCTTTTGTTTTTCCTTTTATTTGTTTAATTAGTCTTCCTTCTATGTTTTAAATTTTGTTTGTCTTGTTTTTCTTGTGAGGTACTTTTAGATGTTCCATTAACAGGTATACACAAGTTTTTTCTAACAATACTTAGAGCTATTCTATGTTGCTTGGGGGCAAATGATTGGCTTTGTAAAAACATTTCTCAACTACAACCGCCCAAATCAGTCTCTTACTTTCTTTTTCTATAATAATTTGGATGATGAAACAAGAAGTTAAGTAGATAATGAAGTTTTGGCAACCATTGATCACTTGTTAAACAAAGGACATAAGAGTGCAATTCACTTGTTGAATGACATGATGAATTTTGACTATTATTGGTATTGGGATCCTTTACTGTAAGGTTGGAGTCACAAATACCCTTCATATATCTATCTCTTTGAATTTATGGATTAACCCATCGAGCTTCTAGAAGAAACAATATTGAGTCTTGAAGAAATAATTGCTCAATTAGAGAATTCTATGGCTAGGACCAAACTTTTAAATTCTACACCGACTCTAGAAATGATCTTGATGAACTAATGAAGTATCTTCGAGGAACAACTTTATAGAGCCGCCTAGAGAATGACGTAGAATCTTCCAATTATTGTGGTAATAATCAAATCGTGATCATATGGCTTGATTATGATGACTCAAACAACAAACGTTGGGACAATAATTTGAATTACATGTAAACTTCACAAGAATTTGACCCTCTAAACGTGATAGGACCTAAATTGAAAGAAGAAGATCCCTTCAAAGTTCTGTTAGCTCAATACTTCACTAAGTTGGACACTAACTCGATCAACACTAATTTCAATTTGATGAAAGACATGATGTCTATCCTACATCATGAGTGCTATGAAGATCAACTACAAGCTTGGTTATGGATAGCCAAGTGGAAGTGAAGAGCAATTAGAAGGGCTTATCCATGAAGAGGTTCCAAAACAGGCATTGGTGGATGAAGAAGAATATGTAATCATCAATTTAAGCTTATCGATAGTATTAACATATACACCACCAACAAGTCCTTACTTCCATTGACATCACATTCATATTTACCATATTGCCCCTTTTTTGAGCTAAAGCAAAAAAAATAGAGTTCTAAGCTATTAATTTATGCCATATGTTGTTGGTACGATGCGCAGACTTTTTCCATATCTTGCCAAATTTTAGGGCATTAATAATGAAGACCCATATGTATTGTTTACGATACATTCTATGCACGGAATCTGCTCTTTAATGATGCTTCTTGAAGTCAGGTTGAGAACATTAAATCAAGCGCTTATTAGAAGGCAACCTAATAGATGGAGAGCACACCATAACCACATTTGATTTTCTTATTCTTCTTTATTCAATCTTTTTATTGCTATTATTGATTTGTTTGTTTTGTTTTTCTCTTTTTTCCTTCTGCACTTTGTTCTTTTATATGTGGCATTAGTCTTACATCGAGGACAACGTAAAGAGTAAGTATAAAGGGAAGGATTTAGGATTTTTTTTTTTTTAGGATTTTGTTTTATTAAAAAAAGATGTAAAAAATAAAATTTTTTTTCTAGCTTTAATTTTTTGAGTCTTAGGATACCTTCTGACCACTTTGATAAGATTTAAGCTTTAATATTATAGCTTTGACTAATGATGAAAACTGTTTTGTATCTTGATATTATTCTTTAGTTAATATATTTTTATGATGATTATACTCACATCTTTTTGCACAATAGTCATGATATTTGGTATAGAGACAAGTATACTAGGATGTGTAGATTCTTATACCCTCCCTTTGACTATCACTTTGGTTACATATAGGAGTTAAATGTTAGAACTCTTCAAGGGGTCTTTCAACACGAACGATTGATCAAGCGTCACTTAGAAAATGATTAAGGAACTAAGACTATAGTACCAAGGTCAAATTACCCATTGTCCTGATTGATGCTTCTAAGAGGATATTCCCCTAATAAGCCAATTTGAGCCTTTATGTAAATTTTTTTCTTATGCTAACCATATTTTCTTAACTAACATGAGCATACTTAACCTTTTATTTTAAAGATGAATTGAAGCTTCAGAGACTTGTTTCAGTCAAAGGGGAATTTAGCAAAGAACTAGATTAGGAATAAAAGATAAGTGTGAAAAAGAATAAGAATCGAGAGAAAGGAATGAGAAATTGTTGAAAAGAGCTCAAGACAAAGAAAAAAGAAAAAAAAAATATTTCGAAAGCAAAAGTAAAAATAAAAAAAGGAAAAAAAATTTAAAAAGAAAAATATAATAAATTATCTTGAGCTTTTCAATTATAGTTTTGGATGCTACAATGCTGACTCAAATGAACCAAAGGCCCAACACAATAATATTCTATTCATGTGTTAAGTGTACTTATGTGGGTCTTTAGAAGTGTCCTTTGAAGAATTTTACATTGTTTCTTACCATAAAGTTTTAGAACTTTTGTGATATCCTTACCCTTTGTTGTTTTAGCTACTACTCTTTAGCCCTATTACAACATATATTGAAGAACTTTTGATTTCATGTGGCACCTTTGTTGTAGTAGAGATTCCTACCAAAGGAAGAGCATATGATGTTTGATACACTCCTTAGAAATTAGGTGATTGTTTTTGTGAAGTTTATGAGGATTTTACTTATTTGAAGTATGACCAACATAATCATGATTGACATCGGCTATTTCATGCAGACACTTAAGGATGATTATTGTAGGAATATAGTAGCTTTAGAATGAATACATGGATACTTGTTTGATTTCAAGGCTATAATCTTTTCTTATTTTCAAAGACAAAATGTTGGAAGGTTAGTACTTCTTTATCTTTTTCTTTTTTTAGATTGACAAAAGTTAAGTGTGGGAAACCCATTACATCACTTTTGCCCATCATCGCCAAAAATACATAAAGAAAGATGGGGAAAAAAAAGAGAAAGAAACAAAAAAAAAAGAGGCACTTTCGACAGAATGGTGAGTTTTGATTGAATGAAACTCATTCGAATAACAATATGATAAAATTGTTTTAGATTAGTCACATGCATCAAAATTGTTGTCTTTAGTTTTCTACTATAGATTTTTTAAATTTTGATCCTTAATAACACCTGCTAATAAAAGAAATGTATCTTTTTATACATTCTATTTTAGTTTAATTTTAAAACTATATATTTAGTTTTTTGATCTCATTGAATATATACCTTTAGATTAAATTTAATACACAAATTTATACCTTACTTAAGTCAATGGTTGATTTTGACTTTAAAAATGAATAAATTATCTTTAAATAAAAGAGAACATAATAAAACTTGCAATAATAAGATAAAAAACAAAAACACACAAAACACCTAATTTTGAGGCTATTTTATAAATTTTTAAAGTCAAAAACAGCAATATAAAGTTAAAATAAGTTTTAAAAATTCTCTTATTTTTCAATTTAAGGGTATATTGGGCAATTTCTTATATCATAATTGAAAATTGAGCACGAGATGGTATAAATTTGTGCATTAAATCAAATTTAAAGATATATATTAATTTAAAGATATATATTTGATGAGATTAAAAACCAAAAGTATAATGTTTGAATGAACCTAAAATACAAGATATAAAATGGTAAATAACCTATAAAAGAACTAAAAGTGAAATGAAATATTAGATTAAAAACCAAAGTGGTACCTTTTAACTTTAGGGATTAACTAGCCAAAAACCTATGTATTGCTGCGGGGAATATTTGTGTTAGATAAAAACTTGAAAATGTTTACAATATAAAATTAGTCTATATGTATAGATATATATTTACATATGTAAAATAAGTCAATATAGAACTTGACATGTCAAAAACATATAATTATCATAGCCACATAAGAAATGTAATTAAATGTCAAACAGATTAAATATATATATATATAGCTATGAAAGAAATAAACACAAAATTAATATTAAAAAAATTCATCTAAACTTGATTAACACTTATTTTAAACTATGACAAACACTAAATTTATAAAAACAAACCAACAGTTTGTGTATGTAGCTATTATTTATTCATAAAAAGTAAAAATAGATAGTAAAACACTATAATAAGATTCAATACAGATTGATGACATTTATTTATATAAGAACAAAATCATGCATCAACAATGAGTTCAAAAAAATAGAAGACATATTAATTTCAAAACAAAAAAATGCATAAATATCAGAAACAGACAGTAATAATAACAAAGGAATTTATTGTTAGATGACATAAGTATTAATGCAATTTGCCATCATAAATGAACATAGAAAATGTTATACAGAGAAGTTATTAATAGTACTTGAAATTGACTCCGAACTTGCATAAACAACAAAGTACCAACCATACAAATGTCAACAAAAAAGGCATAATGAAGGTAGTGAAGAAGACATGACAGTAAATAAATTATGAAAAAGAGTAAATGAATTGAGAGGAATTAAAACAAGGAGAAGAAAGCATATACAGAAACAAATGATATGAAAAAACATTATTTATAGAGAAAAAAAAAAAGAAACAAAATTAAAGAATATCATAGGAGTAATAATAAGATACCCAATAAAATAATCTCAGTACACTAAAAAAATCATTATATGTTTATTAATTTCTTAAAGATAGATACTAAAATAAAAAGAAAAAGATGAAACTAAAGTAACAAGGCCATATTTCTTTCCTTTTTTTTTCCAATGAAATACAATAGAATAATGAATAAACGAACCTAAATCTACTATAACAGAGTTTTCAAAAAAAAAAAATTCCTTATTTTTCCCTAATGCATGCAAAATGAGCAACTCATTAAATACTTATTTTTTTTATTTTTTTTTAACCAGATGCATAAAAAATTACAATATCAAAAACTTAATAAATATATCTACAAAAGATGGCATAAATCATCAACCTGAGAAAAACATATCATCAATCTAAACATCACATATCATCACCAATATCATAAATACAAGCTAAATATTAGGTAAAAAATTTACCTGCATAACTAGAACAAGCCCTTTGCAACGAACATTCAACCAGCCCAACAATGATATGCGCCCAACAATGATATGCTTTTGAAGAAAATAACTTTTGAACAAAATAGCAAATTGACTAAAAAAATTTGCGACAACAAAAAAAAAAAAAAAAATCATAATAGACATGAGCCATAGATCAAACAAAAAATAAAATAAAAATTTCAAATTTCAAATCAAAAAACAACCAGAAAAGATATGAGTCATAGATCAAATGAAAAGTGAACTAAAAATTTCAAATTTTAAATAAAAAAAAAGAAACTAACTAAAGACACTAAAATAACACCTAAATAGAACTCAAAATGGGAAAAAAAAAATCAACCATGCAACAAAATAGTTGAGAACAAAAGGAGAAAAATAAAACAATAAAAATAGAAGACAAAGAACACAAAAATAAGACCAAAAAGAAAAAAAAAACAAATACACCATAAAAGGAAGTAACGAACGAAGAAATGGAAGAAAAACATCAAAAAAATCAGTCAACAAAGAAAACAACCAAAGCCAAAATCGAATATACAAGAAAGAGCATAGAGGCAAAGAAGAAAGAATGGTACAACAACAAAACCACAAAAGAAAATAAAAACATGAATCTAAAGATTAGGTTTTTTTTTTATATCAAATTTCAAAGAGGAAAGAGGCAAGAAAGCAGTAATAAAAAACAGGCAAGACGGTAATATAATAAAATAATAGGTAAGTTGACCAAAAAAACCTTTGGCACAAACAAAGCTTGGATAAAACAAACAAGGGCAAAATAAACAAAACATAATAGAAGATAAAATGACCAAAAACCCGTCACCAAAACCCAAAGCAAAGGAGAGAACTAAGGACAAAACAGGCAAAATACTGTTGAAATTTATATAATAATGTGAGACTGATTCTATTTGCGGCAATAACCTTTTTTCTATATATACAAAGAGGATGGAACCCTCAACGTCCCTAGAGCCCCACCTCCCCAAACCTTGATGCACTAGACTAATTGGTTATAGGCAATGTGCCTACATTTTTTATCAACATGGTATTACCACAAAAATTGATAGGGTTTTTGATAAATATGGTTAGAATCATTTTTATGGTTTAAGACATTATAATATATGAAAGTTTTACACTGTAATAATTTTTTAATTTTTACCATAACATATAAAAATTTTACATTATTTGATAATTATTTTTATAGTTATAACTATAATTGTCAAACACCTACGAGTTTTCTGGCGAGAAAACACAAGCAATTACACCAGGAACATCCAAAACCAGCAGGAATATGCCTAGAAAAATAAATAAAAAAAGGTGCGACCTTAACTAGGCGGGCATTCTATAAGTTTTATTTTTATTACTCCCATAATTTTTCCCCTCTTAAATACATAATTATATATGGTTGCGCCAGAGAGAGCATAAATCAGAAAGACTTGCCCAAACATTCTCTATCTGTCTTTAACCTGAAACTGGCAAAATATATTTCAAATAAACTACTCTGGATTTAAATTTTCCCACACACACATGCTTGCATGCATACATACACACATACGTACATAAATACATACATCTACATAATATAATATACCCTGTTTTTTTCTTGTTGGTAGAGTAGTTCTCTTTTTATACAATTTAGTCTTCTGAAATAGCAGTAAATTGTTTCATTAAAAAAAAAAAAACAAAAGATATTTACATTAATCCGACTTATCGGTACAAAATCATTGACAAAATTTTATGAAGATCAAATGTTCTCAAACCCAGAAAGCCCAATATATATATATACAAAAACTAGAAAACATAACGATGATCTCAAGGCCAAACTAAGTCAACAGAGACTCTAAACTCGTGCAGGCTTTTCTGCATCATCTTCATCTCTTCTGATAAATCATACCAGTCCTTGTTGCTCTCCTTCCCAATGGGTTTAGTCGAAATTGAAGATGAAGCAAAAGCAGAACCACAAGAAGATGAATTAGAAGAAGAAGAAGAATTTGAAGAAGAAAGGGTTAACCAGAAATCTGGGTCGGCGTTGTGGTGGCTAATGAGTTCAGACAATAGGAGTAAAAGAGAAGCCATTGCAGAAGAAACTCAAATAAATGCTCCTTTTTTTCGGTTGTCTTTTACAGCAGAAGGATGAGAATGCTTATGGAAGAAAAATGAGGTTTTGGGTGCTCTGGGACATGAAAAGGGGAAGTAGGCATATTTATTAATAGGAAGTTAATTAGGAAGGAGCCCACTGGAATTGTTGTTTGTGGGTTTGTCCCTTGAAATAAGGAAAACAAGGGGGTGTTTTTTAAAGCATTTGCCGAAAGTCCAAAACCGCTGGTTTATGTCCCTGTTTTTGCTGCTTTGGTTTTTGTTGCCCTTCTGTTACCATCAGCACTGTTTTTATTTGTTTATTTATTTGACTTTTTCCTCTCAGAATTCATTTGTAAGAAAAGTTGTGTCTGACAAATTAAATATGTCCAAACCAAGGTTTCTCCAGCTGCTTTGTCGTGGGCTGAGCCCACAGAATAGAATCCAACAGCTCGACTTGACTCAACGGGGTACCGGTAGTAATTGCAACCCCAAAACCAAACACGAGCACACGGCTGACTCCCTGAGGCCTTTGGTCTATTAATTGTCAAAAGGTTTAAGAGTTTAAAAATTATTTTATCAAAATAATAAAAAAAAAGATGATCAAAATGTTTCCAGCTAAAGCATTGAGAGACCATCTATATAATTTATTTTTTTTCTTTTTTAATCTTACTTTCAATTTTCTCTTTTCATATTTAAACATTCTATGCAAATAAACCAATTTTGAATCCATTCTATGTGAATCAAACAAGTTAATCTATCTCTTTTTAATTATTTTGTTCGCTCTAATCTAAGCTTTTGCGTCGTTGGCGGAGATAGGTGAGGCCCAGTGGGGGTTGCTGCCCCACACACTTTTTAAAATTAAAATTTTACCCTTTAAATTTTATAACTTTTTATTATGTTTTTATTGAGATTTAATATTTTCATATATGCCTCCATTAACTTTTAGAGCATTTCTAATATAATACTATAATGTGTCAATGTCAAAATATTGATATTTGAGTGTAAAAAAAAAAAAATTCTCTAATACGATGCTATTTTTAATGCTAAATTTATCACATGCTAAATTTGTTGTTATATTAAGCCCATTTATTTGGTAAAAGTAAAAACTAAAAAGAAAAGGGGACATCAATGGAAAGAAAAATTAAAACACAACTGCCTGCTTCATCACATTCTTAATATATATAGTAGATAAAACTCTTAATATGTATCTAATAATTTTTTAAAAATATTATGATAAAGTTTTTATATTATTTATTCTTAAGAAAAAAATAGCCTATGCTACCCTCTGAAGTGAAAGACCGGCTCCGCCGTTGTCTGAGTCATTCCTTTTTTTTTTTTTTTTTTTTCATTTTCAACCTTTTATGGTTTAGGTTTGTAAGGACTTTATTTTATTTTTTCAATAAAATTTTCGCTTATATGAGAAGCAAGGTGTTGTTTAATAGGGTGTGGTAGAAAGTTGAACTATGTAATTTTATCGAAACATTTTTTATAATCACAGTGGCATGTGAATTGAAAGGAAAGCAGAACATGCAGAAACTCAAATGAGCAACTCTAGTTTCTACGTTCATGGGAAGTCAAAACTTTCCGTTACCAAGTAGAGGAAAAGTGTATCATCTACAAAATTGTTGTCAGTTTCTTTGAATGTAAGTGATTAGAATCCCTTCAAAACTGAGAAGTGAGATCAATGAAGATGTCTTCTATGCAGGGAGTCGTGAGCCCCCCCCGTTGGATGCTGAACTCTTCGTCTTCCATACTTAGCAACTCTTTTAATGCAGGCTCGTTCAGACACTAACACAACTACTGCATGTCGCTTCTTCTCGTTCTCTTCAACATACACAGCAGAGTAGCCTTTTGGGATGGTTGTATATTGGGGAATTAAGCACCTTTTAATTCTAAGGATCACAAGAACGAATAATTATAAAAAAGAAATTTAAGAAAAGAATAAAAAAGAGACACTAAATTTTTATACAGGGTCATCCAAATTTAAGATTACGTCCTGTTTCTGCTGTTGTAGATTCCACTATGATAAAAGAGATTATAGATTACAAGAAAATTTATCACACACTCTCAAATAGTGTTTCCTAAATCTCTCTTCTACCTAGCACCTTCTGTAGGAATTTTTTTCTCTCTCAACAATAAAGCTCTCAACCTCACAAAATAATGCCTCACACAAAATAATGCCAGTCTCACTCAACCCTAGCCACCGTACGTCTATTTGTACTCTCAAAGAAAGAGAAAATAGCAACTAATAAGAAATCTTAGAAGTTTCTCTTTTTGGGGCGTCAAAACACGACATTTACACTAAAAAAGTCGTAAACCACAGACTCTAAGCACCGTGGCGCTCATTTTGGGCACTACAGTGCCCAGCCACTGCCTCCTTCCTTTCTCTTTTCTTTTTTTCTTCTTCTTCTTTTGCTAGGTGTTGATTTGGCTCCATTCTTCAACAATCTCCCACTTTGAGACTAATCAATCACCATGTATCCATTGTAGCGGCAACAACTTCTCACGCCTTATGGAGAAGTCCAACTGAAGTTGTGCACAACTTTAGTTTCTTGATCGGAACCGTCTTGGTGAGCATACCTGCTAAATTCTAACTCCCAAAATCTTCTCAAGCTTTGGCACCCCATCTTCCAAAGCCGACCTGATGAAGTAATACTGCGATTGGTTATGCTTTGTCCTAGCATGAAATGCGGGATTTTTTGCCAAGTGAATGGCGCTCTGACTGTCACTATGTAACGCCACACGTCCGTCCAAGTCCCCTAGTAGTAAAAACCTATCTCATAATGTAGAAGATTGTTCCTAAATACGTATTCATTTAGGAAATCGATTATGGACGGCTGTGGAAGAATGCAAACATGTACTCAAACTAACGAAAGGCTGATGACGATGATTGCTGAGTTACAAAGGCAATTGGAGGAGCAAAGAAGGAAAATTACAGAATTAAGGGCCAACGGCCACAATGGTGAACGATGAGACAATGACGTGCCTCCTCCTCCTCCTCAACCACAAGTTAATGAAGTACTGGCTCTTGCTGCTGAACCCACAGTGGCCTATCAAGAACCCCTTCTAGTCAGATGGAAGAGGGTTAAGCCGATAGACTTTGAAGGCTCTAAGGATCTACTAGTCGCCCAAGGATGGCTAAAGATAATAGAGGCCACTCTGAGCTCATGGGCTTTATAGATACGAGAAGGTTCTCTATGCATCGTACTGCCTCACCATGGAGGCCAGGATTTGGTGGGACGAAATTGAACTGAGCAGGAATGTTGATGAGATGACATAGGCTGACTTTGTTCACGAGTTCAACATGAAGTTCTTCCACATGAATATTACAAGGAAGCATTATGATGAGTTTGAGAACCTACGCCAAGGAGACATGTTGGTAACAGATGTGGTGGCAAAATTTGATCAGCTAGCTTGCCTTTGCCCAGGGATGGTTATTGATGAGAGTGAAAGGGTCAAAAGACTGATCAAAGTCCTCTGACCAGAAATTGCTGCAATTGTTGATGGGGCAAGTCCACCCAGAAACTAGAAGCAAGTTGTTTTGAGGGCCCAACATGCTAAGTTTCACCTGTCAAAGCTAAGAAGAAACCAGCCACAGTTAGGTCAACCAGCAAACAATGTTAGCACTCAGAAGCGCCCTCAACATAGAAACAACAACAATAAAAACAACAACAGCCAACACTGGAGGAATAACAAGAGGAAGGGCAATCCTCAAAACTAGCAAAACCAAGGCAACAAGAGGCATAACGGCGGCTAGCCCAACAACAATTACAGACAATTTCAACCTTGCACCAAATGTGGAAGGAATCATCCTAGAGAATGTCGTCAGAGAACTAATTAGTGTTTTATCTATGGACGAGAAGGTCATTTTGCTAAGAATTGCCCCAACCAGACAAATGCCCATGCTCAATAGAGAACACCTCAAGCCCAACTCCATCATATGCAAGCCTCCTTTGAAGGGCCGTTGATTAGTAAAGGAAGACTTGAAGCCCCACCTACAAATGCCTGCATCTACGCGATGGCGAAAGAACAGGTGGCTACAAAAACCTCTAATGTGATCATAGGTCAAATCTTAAGTCTTTCTAATAATGCATATGTCCTCTTTGATACGGGTGCCACACATTCTTTTGTATCATCATCTTTTGCTTAAAAGTTAGGGGTTCGCTTAGAGCCCATGAGACAGGTATTCACTACGACACTACCCTCAGGGGAAGTAATGATATCTACGCACTGTATGCGTATTGTTCCCCTATGGATTTCTAAAAGGGAACTTTTCGTCGACCTCATCGTGATCGACATGTATGATTATGACATGATTCTTGGGATGGATTTTCTGAGCAAGTACAATGCTTCCATTGAATGCCGAAAACGAAAAGTGATTTTCCACCCAAAAGGTGAATAGAAGTTCATTTATGTTGGCGAATCTAGGAAAAAACCTAGTATGTTTTTATCCGCCATGAAAGCAAAGAAGTTGTTAGCTAGTGGCTGCATGGGCTATCTGGCCAACATTATAGATAAAAGTTAAGAAGAAAAGACAAGGATTGAAGATGTGGCAGTGGTACGCGAATTTTCAAAGGTGTTTCTAGATGATCTATCAAACCTACCTCCTGATAAAGAAGTCGAATTCGAGATCGAGCTCGCTCCAGTTACCGACCCGATTTTGAAGGCACCATACAGAATGGCCCTAGCAGAGTTAAAGGAGCTTCATATGCAATTAAAGGAACTACTTGACAAAAGATTCATCAGGCCAAGTCACTCACCATGGGGAGCTCCAGTTCTATTTGTTAAGAAGAAGGATGGCTCTGTGAGGCTATGTATCGACTATAAAGAGCTGAACAAGACAACGATCAAGAACAAGTACCCGTTGCCTCAAATCATCAACTTGTTTGATCAGCTAAAAGGTGCATCTGTGTTCTCAAAGATTGACCTATGGTCGGATTATCACTAGTTGAAGATTAAAGAAGGGGACTTCCCAAAAACAGCCTTCAGATTGAGGTATGGTCACTATGAATTTGTGGTTATGCCTTTCGGTCTAACGAATGCACCTATAGCCTTCATGGATCTGATGAATCGGATATTCAAGGATTTTCTTGATAAATTTGTCGCTGTGGTTATCGATGATATTCTTGTTTATTCAAAAAATTAAGAGGAACACGAGGAGCATTTGAAAATTGTGTTGGAGACATTAAGGAGACATAAGTTATATGCGAAATTCTCCAAGTGCAAATTCTAGCTTGATAGAGTGTCCTTCTTAGGGCATGTATGTAATGCCCCATTACGGACGTCACAATAATTATTACTTTCATTCTTGTTATCATTATTTATAAAATAAATGATTTAAATTTAAACACAACTTGATAAACATATCCCAGGATCTATGCATAATTTTTTTTTTGGGCGTGATTCCAAATATTTCAAATCTTTTTTTTAATGTCAAATTAATAAAACCATAATTTAAATAAAATTTGAAAACAAACTTTAAAATCTGTTTAAACAGTTTGGTAGATTGAACTTTTAAAAAATCAAAATAAATGTAAAACAAGTGTTTTTACTTAATAATGCGAAAATTTAAGCATTCAAAGAAATAAAAACAAAGTTCAGAAAAAAATTATTCTTTCTTGGCGTTCTTCCATTTCCAATCCATCGTTCACATTTGACACGCCCATCCTCGCCCTCCACCTATTCCATGGTCCTCTTACCTTTATCTGCAACATGATTATAAACTAAGTAAGCAAAAGCTTAGTAAGTATACTTTCCTATCTCACAACTTAAAACATTTTATGAATATTTTTATGAAACATCATAATCATAATCATCATTAACATAATAGTGCTCTTGGCACAGTTTCATATAGAACATATCTTTCATTATCATTATCTATATTAAAAACTTCATTCATTTTATCTTTAAGGGCCTAAGTGTTGCACTATAAACATCATCATCGTAGGCGCATCGTCATGAGAGGAGAGGGGTAGCTAATCACAAACCAAACATAACAAGTTCAACCTTTGGGACATCATAAACATAAACATAACATAGGGTGTACAACACTTAATTAAGTGATACATATATATGGATATACTTTCAACATACCTCATCATTGAAACACTCGTTAAACTTTCTTGTTGCAATAAAAGTTTTCATGAGAAAACAACATGTAAAAACAAACTTAAAAATTTTCATAAAACATATTTTCAAAATTTTTTCATAAACTTTTATCATATTACAGGTGAGAATATACTTACTTGTCCTGCTTGCTTACTAAACCTTAACTTTGGTGACGTTGCTGCGGTTCTCGGTATGCTCACCTTTTGGAGTGTTCATGTCAAACATTCATATTGATCATAAGTCACTAGCAATACTATTACCAATATATAAACATCATATATTAGCATTAAATATCACCTTATCACGTAATAATATCAAGAAGCACAAAATTACAATTTATGATCCTAGGGCATAATTCCCAAAAGTAGGCAGAATGACCTTTATTCATTTAAAAATTCATAGTAATTTCATCTTAACTCCAAATCAGTCAAAATTAGTGGCATTAGAAACTAGACTCAAAAAAAAGAATTTTATATATTACATGTATATTTTGACAATAATTTGCATGAAGAGAAAGTCCTCGAAATTCAATCTAAATTTTGGGTCTGTGTAAAACTATACTACTTTCAAGGTCAATTTTGAAAAATCATAACTATTTAATGAAAACTCCGATTCAAAGGATTTAAAAGCCAAACAAAAGCTTAAAATGTCTAGTATTTGAGAAAAATATAAGAAAAATATAAACAATGAAATACGAAATCAAAAATTACTGAAGCACGATGGATGTCTGGTATTTGTATGAAAAGTAGACTTAAGGCATCAAAAATTCAATAATTAAAATAAAATTACTTCAACCCTAAAATTTTTAAGACAACCTAATAAAATTTATATACAGTACCACAAAAGTCTCATTAGCAAATAAATTTGTTTAGCTATACAAATAAGTCACATAAACAAGAAGTACCGAATTCACTGAATAGATAGCTATAAAAACCTATCTTAAAGAAAATTCAAGAACTTATAAAATATTTATCAAATAACCACAAAATTTTCCAGATCATAACTTAACATATGCATGAATATCTTCATAAAATTTCGTTCAAATCAAAGATCGTTTGCCCCTTAAACATGGACTATACTTTTGTGCAAAATACCAATCAGCAACAATTTGGTCATGAGTGGCAGAACATGAAAATTTAATATCTCTGCATAGAAAATTCCAAATGAAGTAAAATTTTGAGGAATATTACACAACACATACATAAACATCATACTAAAATTTTAGAGCAAACGGAAATTCATAGACAAAGTTATTGGGGTCGGATTACAATGGAAACAAAATTTCAACAATAGTCTAGAATGAGTTTCTTACCTCCAAAATGATTCTTTTTAATTCTCTTGAATTATTTAAGTGAAAACCCAATATTTCATTCAATTGTTTGTAGAAAAATAAGGAAGAGAAGGGAAAAAAATGTGGAGAAGAAAGAGAGAGTGTCTAAGAAAATTTTAGAGAGAGGGAGAATTTTCTTTGGCTAAAAAATTAAGAGAATAAAGACTTTGATAGCTTAGAGGTATATTTATAGGTTTATGATAGAAAAAGGATTACATAAGTATAGAAAATTCTAATCCTAATCTAATTCAACTTTCCTTTTTTTTTTTTTCCTTTTCTTTTTTTTTTCTTTTCCTTTTCCATTTTATGCCAATGCCATGACTCCTTTTTTTTTCTTTTCTTTTTTTTTTCTCTCACGGCAATCTGCCGTTTCCTTTCTCTTTCCTTATAAACGTAACCCTTATATATATATATATATATATATACACTTTAATATATAATATGATATTATATAATATAAAAATATAATATAATATAGTATAATATAATATAAATATATATAATATATTATAATATAATAATGTAATATAAATATATTATATTATAATATAATATAAAAAAATTATAATATATAATTACTTATACACCGCAATAATGTTTATTCCTATGACCTCAGAAAAGCATATTAATTTGCACATGTAATTATCATGACATCATAAATGTTATAAAAATAAGAAAATATGTAACAACTTTCATGTCCTCATTAAGAATACAACTTTAGGGCATACATAACTTTAGAGCATTATAAAGATTATAAATTTTGAGCAAGTTAAAACTCGTAAAAAAATAAATAAATACTTTAAGCTTATCATCACTTTTAACATGAACATCCTAAGCACATCGATCCCACGAGGCTGTCACCTGCAACATTACTAAATAAAAAGTTAATTTACTTAACATAAATAATAATAGCACTAAAATATCACATTCTAATATTAAATTAACATAAGTGCCTATAGAAGAAAACGATGGACGTTACAACTCTCCCCACCTTATAAGAGTTTCATCCTCGAAACTCAAAACAATTGCTGGCACTTGGCCCTCATATCATCCTCACATTACCACGTAGTTTCTTCTACCTGGTGATTTCACCATAAAACTTTAACCAAGGGAATTTCTTTATTCCTTAAGATTTTAGTTTTTCGATCTAAAATCTCGATCGCTTCTCTTCACTGCTAAAATCTTCTCTTATCTCAATGTGGTTTGATCATATGCGTGGGGTCCGGGACATACTTTTTAAGCATCAAGACATGAAACACATCATGGATAGATGACATCTCCGATGGTAAACTCAACTGATAAGCCACCTTGCCTATCCGCTTCACAATTTCATAGGGTCTGACAAACCTTGGGCTCAGCTTGCCTTTCTTCCTAAACCTTATGACTCCCTTCATTGGTGCAACTTTTAGGAACATAGAATTGCCTATAGTGAATTCCAAGGGCCTTCTCCTTTTATCAGCATAACTTTTCTATCGACTTTGAGCAGTCTTGATTCTTTTACAAATTAACTTTACCATCTCTGACGTCTTGTTGACAAAATCTGTCTTTTCGCTATCATCGCTTTCCATCATCTTCTATTCTCCAACTTCATGCCAACATATAGGTGATCTACACTTTCGCCCATATAGAGCCTCATAAGGTGCCATTCCAATTGTTGCTTGATAGCTGCTGTTGTAAGCAAATTCTGCTAACGGTAACATCTTACACCAACTTGTCTTGTAATCTAGGGTATAGGCACGGAGCATATCCTCTAAAATCAAATTCGTTCTCTCCATTTGGCCATCAGTTTGAGGGTGAAAAGCTATGCGAAAGTGCAACTTAGTACTTATCGTGTTCTGCACACTTTTCCAAAAATTGAAAGTGAATCTACTGTCACGATCAGAGATGATAAACTTAGGAATTCCATGAAGCCTCATTATCTCCTTGATATAAAGTTTTGTAATCGCTCCATAGAGTAGCTGATCTTAATGGGGATGAAGTGTGCCGTCTTTGTCAATCTATCAATAACAACCCAAATGGCATCATATCCATTTGTAGTTCTTGGAAAACCTGTGATGAAATCCATTGCAATCTCCTCCCACTTCCACTCAGGTATCTGAATTGACTGCAAATCACCACCAGGTCTTTGGTGCTCAGCTTTAACTTACTGACAAGTCAAACATTTCTTTACATACTTAGCAACATCACTCTTCATTCCAAACCACCAAAAGCAATCCCTTAAATCATTGTACATCTTTGTCGCACCTGGATGGATTAAATAAGGAGTATTATGGATTTTTGCTAAGACCCTTTCCCTTAAACCATCAACATTAGGAACACATAAGCAGTTCTTAAGATATAGAGTTTCCTCATTAGCAATTTGAAACTCCTCACATCTTCCTTTCTTGATTTCCCGCATGATCCTTGCTAGACTTGTATCTTTATCTTGTTTGCCTTGAATCTCATCAGATAATGATGGAGCAAGAGTCAATGCTGAAAGCTGTCCCGATATAAGTTCCAAACCAAAGTCTAGAATTTCTTTTATTAAAGGTTGAGACATCACTTACAATGACATCAGTGTTCCAACAGTCTTCCTACTCAGAGCATCAGCCACTCGATTCGCTTTTCCTAGATGGTACAAGATTTCACAATCATAATCTTTCACTAGTTCCAACCATCTCCGTTGCCTCATGTTCAAGTCCTTCTGAGTGAAAAAGTACTTTAAACTTTGATGGTCGGTGTAGATCTTACATTGAACTCCGTACAAGTAATGTCTTCAAATCTTCAATGCAAAAACTATGGCCGCCAACTTGAGGTCATGAGTAGGGTCATTCTTCTCGTAATCCTTTAGTTGTCTTGAGGCATAAGCAATCACCCTATCATTTTGCATCAACACTGCACCTAGGCCCATTTTAGAAGCATCACTATAAATGACAAACCTTCACTCCCTTCCAGAATAGCCAAAATTGGAGCTGTAGTCAACCTTTTCTTTAATTCTTGGAAGCTCTTTTCACACTCATCATTCCATTCAAACTTCTTCCCTTTGCAAGTTAGATTTGTGAGAGGTGATGCTATCTTGGAGAAATCCTCCATAAACTTCCGATAATAACTAGCTAATCTCAATAAGCTTTTTATCTCACTTGCATTCTTAGGTTGCTTCCAGTTAAGAATAGCCTCAACCTTAGCAGGATCCACCATTATTCCATCCTTTGTTACAACATGCCCCAAGAAAGACACACGATCAAGCCAGAACTTACACTTAGAGCACTTTGCGTATAACTGATGTCTCTTCAAGGTCTCTAGCCTAATCCTCAGGTGCTGAATATGCTCTTCCTGACTCTTCGAATAAACAAGAATATCATCGATAAACACTATGACAAATTTATCAAGGTAATCCTTGAACACCCAATTCATCAGGTCCATAAAAGCTGCAGGTGCATTCGTTAGACCAAAAGACATAACCATGAATTCATAGTGACCATACCTCGATCTAAAGGCTGTCTTAGGAATGTCTCCTTCTTTTATCTTCAACTGGTGATATCCTGACTATAGATCAATCTTTGAGAACACAGATGCATCCTTAAGTTGATCAAACAACTCATCAATTCGAGGCAACTGGTACTTGTTCTTAATTGTCACCCTATTCAGTTCTCTATAGTCGATGCAGAGCCTCATAGAACCATCATTCTTCTTCACAAACAAAACTGTTGTTCCCCATGGTAACCTTTATCAATAAGCTCCTTTAGTTGGGAGTGCAACTCTTTCAATTCGGCTGGAGCCATTCTATACGGTGCCTTGGAAATTGAATTAGTACCAGGAGCAAGCTCAATCTCAAATTTGATTTCTCTATCTGGAGGTAAGCTTGGTAGGTCTTCTGGAAATTCTTGAACTACTGAAACATCTTCAATCTTTGTCTTTTCTTCTTGACTTTTATCTACAATGTTCACCAAATAACCTATACAGCCACTTGCTAACGACTTTCTTGCCTTCAAAGCTGACAAAAACATGTTTGGCTTCTTTCTTGACTCACCCACAAACACGAATCTTTCTTCACCTTTTCGATGGAAATCACTTCTCATTTTTGGCACTCGATAGAAGCATTATACTTACTCAAAAAGTCCATCCCAAGAATCATATCATAATCACACATCGATTATAATAAGATTGACAAAAAGTTCTCTTCCAGAAATCCATAAAGGAACTGTATGCAAATAATGCATAGACATAATCACTTCCCTGGAGGGTAGTGTTGTAGTGAACCCTTATCTCATAGGCTCTTGATATTCTTCTAACTTCTTAGCAAATGAAGAGGATATAAATGAATGCATAGCACCCGTGTCAAAAAGAGCAAGTGCATTAAAAGAAAGTGTTGAGATCTGACCTGTAACAACATTAGAGGTTTCATCTGCCACTTGTTCCTTCGTCATTGCATAAATGCGAGCATTGGTAGGTGGAGCTTCAAGTCTTCCCTGGCTTAGGAGTGGTCCCTCCAATGTAAGTTGCATATGGTGAAGTTGAGCATAAGGAGCTCTTTGCTGACCTTAAGCATTGAACTGGGCAGGGCAGTTTTTGGAAAAATGACCTTCACGTCCGCAAATGAAGCATTGGTTTGTTCCACAACGACATTCACCCGGATGCTTCTTTCCACAATTTGCACATGGTTGCATCTGCCTATTATTGTTGTTGTATGGCCCACTATTTTGCTTCTTATTACCTTGGCCCTGTTGGTTCTAAAAGTTACTCTTCCTTTTGTTGTTTCTCCAATTTTGGTTGTTGTTGTTGTTGTTTCTGTCTTGAGGTCGATTATGGGAGTTTGCATTGTTCACCGGTTAACCTGATTGAGGCTGGTTTCTTCTTAGCTTTAACAGATGAAATTCAGCTCGTTGCACTCTCAAGACAACCTGTTCCTGGTTTCTGGGAGGACTAGCCCCATCAACTATTGCTGCAATCTCAAGCCTAAAGACTCTGATCAATCTTCTAACCCTTTCACTTTCATCACTAACCGTCCCTAGGCAAAGTCGTGCCAATTGGTCGAATGTAGCCACCACATTGGTAACTGACATGTTTCCTTGGCGTAGATTCTCAAACTCATCATAATGCTTCTGAGTAATGTTCATGTGGAAGAACTTCGTGTTGAATTCATGAACAAAATCTGCCCATGTCATCTCGTCTACATTCCTACTTTGTTCAATTCTGTCCCACTAGATTCTGGCCTCCATGGTGAGGCAATACGAAGCACAGAGGACTTTCTCATTATTAGTGAAACCCGTAAGCTTCAAAGTGGCTTCAATTGTCTTCAGCCATCCTTGAGCGACCAGAGGATCTTTAGAACCTTCAAAGTCTACTGGCTTAACCCTCTTCCATCCGACTAATAATGGTTCTTGATAGGGGTGTCTTAGTTTTGGAATAGGAGCTGGGACTTCTTTTCTTCGAGCCTGAGGAGGAGGAGGAGGTGGTATGTCATTACCCGGCCTTTCACGACCTTGACCATTAGCTCTTAGTTCCTCAATCACTCTTTTTTGCTCTTCGAGTTGCCTTTGTAGTTCGGCAATCGTCGTATCAGTCTTTCATTGGTTTGAGCACGAGTTTAAATTCTTCTACGACTGTTTATCTTTGATTTCCTAAAAGAATTCAGAGCTTATAGACAATCTTTCAATTTATGAGACAGGATTTCACTACTAAATTATGTACAAGGGCATTTATCACCATATGTCTAAATCTTACACTTATCGTTAAACTTACATCAACATTAAATTAGCTAAAACATACTTACTTGGAGGACTTGAACTGACGTGTGGAGATGTGCATTGGAAACAAAAACCTGCTGTGATACCATAGCTGTAACGATCCCTTACGAACGTCACAATAATCATTACTCTCATCCTTGTTATCATTATTTATAAAATAAAGTATTTAAATTTAAACACAGCTTGATAAACATATCCCAAGATCTATGCATAATTTTTTTTTGGCGTGATTCCAAATATTTCAAATCTTTTTTTTAAATGCCAAATTAATAAAACCATAATTTAAATAAAATTTGAAAACAAACTTTAAAATCTGTTTAAATAGTTAGGTAGACTGAACTTTTGAAAAATCAAAATAAATGTAAAACAAGTCTTTTTACTTAATAATGTGAAAATTTAAGCATTCAAAGAACTAAAAACATAGTTCAAAAAAAATTATTCTTTCTTGGCATTCTTCCGTTTCCAATCCATCGTTCATAGTTCACACGCCCATCCTCGCCCTCCACCTATTCCATAGTCATCTTATCTTTATCTGCAACATGATTATAAACTAAGTGAGCAAAATTTTAGTAAGTACACTTTCCTCTCTCACAACATAAAACATTTTATGACCATCTTTATGAAACATCATAATCATAATCATCATTAACATGGTAGTGCTCTTGGCACAGTTTCATATAGAACATATCTTTCATTATCATTATCCATATAAAAAACTTCATTCATTTTATCTTTGGGGGCTCAAGTGTTGCATTATAAACATCATCATCGTAGGCGCGCTGTCATGAGAGGAGAGGGGTAGCTAATCCCAAACCAAACATGACATGTCCAACCTTTGGGACATCATACACATAAACATAACATAGGGTGTGCAAGACTTAATTAAGTGATACATATATATAGATATACTTTCAACATACCTCATGTAACGCCCGCCTAATTTGATGTAACGGATAATGTTATGTTAATGACGACGTTAATGTTATATTTGTGATGATGTTAAGTGATATGCTATGACATATGATAAATGGTGCTAACCATTTTTATTTAAGTGTTATGACAGGTGATGCTCGCGTGGAATTGATGTGCTCAAATGTTCATGTCATTTATGTTATGTGTTTAATTATATTTTTATGGTCAATTATATGTTATGAATGATTTTTGGGAGTTAAGACAGATCGGCAGGCCAGACCATTCGGATCGGCAGGCCGAAATGATGTCCTCAGAACGGCAAGCCGATGGTGTGCCATCGGTAGGCCGGACTTCTGAGATCGGCAGGCCGAACTCCTGAGATCGGCAGGCCGAACTCCTGAGATCGGCAGGCCGAACTCCTGAGATCAGCAGGCCGATGGCAGCTGACAAGTAGTCAGCAGAAATTTTTACAAAATTATGATAAGATGGAATTTATTTATGGACGTTTTATTCTGATTAAATAACATATTTATGGGATGATTTATGTTAATTTGGTAATAAAACATTTGACTTTTCATTTATTTGAATTAATGGATAAGTTTTCCCGTTTTATGATTTCAAAATATGGTATTAGTGAGAAAATTAATGACTTAGCCCAATCCTCTCCACTCCCCACGATTTTTGCCTCCCAATTAATCAGAAAAAAATTCTGATTTATTTCAAAGAATCAGAGTTTCATTTTTTTTATTTCTCTCCCTCACTCGATTTTCTCTCTATCACAAACTCTCTCTCTCACACTCTCTCTCCCTCACTCGATTTTCTTTCTCTCTATCACAAACTCTCATCCTCCCTTCTTATTCATCCTCTCAAAATTCTTCCCTGTTATTATTATTAAAAATATTCAAAAAAA
>CAMOHE010044785.1:0-10998 GCA_946598075.1 Artocarpus hirsutus
GGCCCAACTGGGTTTCGGGACCTGCCCCCAAGGTCGTTCACTACACGACCCGATCTCTGATATGGCATCATGCCCTTAAATATATATATATATATATATATACATATATATCTCTTTGATTCATAAATCTCTTCTTTACCAGATATAATCATTTATATTCATTATGGGGTTCATTATGAACATTTCTTAATCAACTGCTTGTAAAGATATTTAAATAGAATCATTTCCCAATCTATCATTGAAAACATTTAATAAAAATTCATTTTTGGCTTAAATCATTTTGGAAATAAGGCTACCAAAGAAGAGGGGTAGAAGTCCTACCTCAATATCTGTGTCGGTGTCCCACACCGTAATCCCGGTCCACTATACGTTAGCTCCGCGGATCCACGCACAATCCTAAATGCATAGTAACTTAGTCCATTAGTATCTAACCCGAGGTATCTTATGGTGTCCTAGTGTGCCATTTAGGTATATAAAATCATTATATAAAGTTGAAATTTAAATCAGGATGCAAAACAGTTAAAACGGATGAAAATCTCAAAATTTTTCCTTGCTCGGTCGGCCTGTCGGTTTCCCTGGTTCGGCCTGCCGAACTGCACAGTTTGGCCTGCCGGAAGAGCAGGTTCGGTCGGCCAAACATCTCCAGGTTTGGCCTACCGGTCGGATGAATCCGGCCTGTCGATCCTTTGAATCCGGCCTGCCAAACACGAAATTCGGCCTGCCGATCTGGGAAATTCTAGAAATTTCCACGCACGGGTTCTCAGCTTCCCGAATCCAAATCTTCAAATCTCACTTGTTTTCTCAATTCCCAGGCATAGATAATCATCATAAGCAATAGAAAAACATAGTAAAACACTTTTTAATGGATTAAAACAAGTTTCAAACAAGATTTTCTCAAAAATCCAAAAATAGAGAAAATAGAGGAAAAATGAAAAATCTTGATTCTAATCCGTTTTTGATGAAATGAAGTTTATATTCTAGCTAATCTAAGTCCATCTAACTTAGATTGAAGCTTTTCTAGACTTAGAAACTCTTAAATTTCAAAATACGAGAAAATTTGAAAAATGTAAAAAGTTTTGAAATTTTGAAAACTAACCTTGAATCGAAGCTTGAATCGAGTTTGTGGCTACTCAATCGCGTTCCCGAGCCTTCAATCCACAATCTCGAAGCTCAAAATCGAATTTTGAATCAAAAATTTTAGAGAGAGGATGAGAGAGAGTGAGGGTAACCGAGAGAGACGAGAGAGAAAATGAGAGTGAAAATGAGATGAAGAGGGAGAAAAATGAAATAAATAGAGGAAAATAGAGAAAATTAGTTGCACAAGGCTATGTGCAATAGAACACTGTTTTTAAATCAAATTGTTTCATTGAACATTAAATTAACAATTAAAAACAATTTAGAATAATTAAAAATCATTAAAAGAGTAAATTAACACAAAGTTTCTTAATTTTCACAAAATAATCAAGTTGAGTTTAAAACACTCATTATGGCACACTAATTCACCATTTAGCATTCTATTACCATTTAATTAACTTCGGGGTGTTACATTATTATTATTATTTTTATTATTCTTTTGCATCTCTTCCCTGTATTTAACATATGGTCAAGTTTCTATATGTGACGACAATTAAAAAATATTTGAGCAAAACCATCCTTTTACAAGTTACATGAGCTCCTTTATTGGAAAAAAAAAAAAACAAAAAAAGAAATCCCAAATGACAATAACAGCATATCATGTCACGTTCGTGATGATCATGTTTTCTTCTAAATTCTTAACATCATTCATTAAATTTGGTACTCTTCTATTATATTTTAATATTGAATTCAAGAATTAATTTTCGATACGTTCAAAATTTATAAGATATCAATTTAATCAATTCTCCGTAGAGGGCATTTCTCTAGTAAGTTCAATATTGGATGTTTATATAAACCTTAAATTTGGTCCAAGTCACATTAGAACACAAAGAAAAATAATAACAAAAAATAAAACCAACAAAAGTATAATACATATCTTGGTTTAAAACTAATGTTTATGAACCTTAAACATCATCAAAGTCACATGATTACAATGAAAGACAAAAAAAAATAAAAATATTGAAAACCAACAAAAATCAAATATGATACATATCTTGGTTTAAAACAAGGATGACAACGGGACAAGATAGGGCAAGGGCGGGGCTAGGGAATGCTTTTTCATCCCCATCCTGCTCCCTAAAACCATCCTCATCCCCATTTCATTCCTATTAGAAAAAAGACAGGGATGGGGTAAAGGAAGCCCATTAGAGGAGCATTTTTATACATGTTCTAATCCTGCAATGATGTTTATTGTTGATGAAAATTTTAATAAAATAAACAAAAAAATTGAAATTTTGTGCTAAATTTAATTAAAATTTAATGTTTTAACAAATCAACCAAATTTTCATAAAATATATATGTTGAGAGCAAATTTATTTAAAAATAATAATAAATATATTTTGATAAATTAATAAATGTGTATATCTATTTTTCTTATATGTATACAAGGGAGAAGCGGGCAAGAAGTGCTTCCCTGTCCCCACCCCTGTCTCGCTTCTAACTTGGCCCCACCCAGTCCCGGATGGCATTCCCTCATCCCCGTTCTTTCAGGGCCGATACCCACCTGCCCTGCCCCACAGATATATTGTGGAGCCAGATGCTCTGTCCAAATTTTGATTTCCAAACTCTGTCCACCAATATTCAATTGGCATGTCATTTAAAAACTGCATTACCACTCATGCGGGTGAGTTTCAACTTTTTTGCTTGATCACAAAAAAAAAAGAAGTAAAAACTTTTCAATGGAATTTCATAGGTCTCCAATAATTCAAACGAGCTGTTTTTATCCATATTGTATGAGTAATCTTATTAACTTAGCAAATATTGATAATCATTAGTGGAGGCCCTTGGAGTGCTTTCTAGAGCAAGAAACTGAGGAGAGAGAGACTCTGGAATAGAAACTTTCCTTTGAAGAAAATTTATTTTTGAGATCAGCTTGAAGAGAAGGGAAATTTCTGTAGATTATCAGAAAACTAGCGTTCAGTAGTTGAGGAAATTTCAATTTGTTGTTAAGCTGGAAAGAAAATTTTTTGTTACATTCAATTGCTAGTAAAAACATTTGCCTTGTATTCATCTTCTATGAAGGCGGTTTTGGTAAATCTGTTAGACGATGCCAGATGGTGGGCGAAGGTTCGAAATTGGGCAGGAAAAAGAGGGATTTGTTTCCCGAAAATTAATCTAATTTGTTTTTCTTCAAGAAAATGGTTCAATTCTCTTGCTTCATTTCAATGTTGATGATGGACGTTTCCCTTCATTTTTCATTCTATTGGGTTTTAATTCATTAAATTAAGTTTTGTTATACTATATTAATTTTAATTTTTAAATTTTTTAATAAATTTAAAGGATTTATTTGTGAATCTGAAAATTTTATAATATGCAAAATCTGTGGTTTTCATAATTGATTGATTAGGTTGGGATGTTTATAAATTGGTCCCACTCTAATATGGATAGATTGACCTTTAATCTATGCAATTCGATCCACGGATACTTGTATGAAGTACCACTTGAACCTACGATTAGAATTCTCCTTAAATTAATCAAATAAAAATGATAAACTGAAATTAATGTCAATTCCTTTCTAGGAAAAACACTCGCTCTTTCTCGAAGTGCTTAATCTGTTTAGGTTTCTTCTTTTCCTCTTCCTTTGCATTAGTGCCCTTAGGTTAGAGTCCACCGTCGCCATTCGGCTGGCTTGTTCTCTTGCCTAGAGATAGTTTTAGGGTCTCATGGTAACACTCCGGTAGTGATTTGCTCCTAGATCGTGGTTTTTCCTGGGGCGGGATTTTGATAGGATGGTTGGGTTGTTTCCTTTGGGTTTCAAAATTCTCTCTTGAGTCTCATTAGTGCTTGAAGGATAAACACTCCTTGGGGTTTTCCTTGCTGTCATTTGGAGTCATAGGAAGGTGGCTTGCGTGGTTGGCGGTCATCATCGTCAGGGGTTGGATGGTTGTTTCTAGCAACACGTGATTTTATAGGTGGTTGTACCTTTTCTGAGAAGTGTTTGCCCTAGCAATGCTTCTCGGGTTGAGGGTACATTTTTTCATGGTAGAGATACCAGCCAAGCCTAGTCGTGTTGCCTCCCATTCTTTGGCATCGACTTCTCTCACATGGTCATATTTTCAACGATCTTTGATCTCAATTCCAGGCACTGTGGTTTTGGAGTTTTGCTTATTAGTGTGTGTGTGAGGTCGAGCCTCTAATTTTTGCTTTATTTTCTCCAATAAGGACCTTTGGACTATGTATTATAGTGATTGTTTTTCTTGGTTTCCTTTTTTCGTTTTTAAGATTTTGTTGTATTGTCTGTAAGGTTTTCTTTTGCAGTTTGATTTTTTAGTTTGCTTTGTTGGTGATGATCTTTGTGGTACTTTATTATGACCTTTTTTTCGATTGAGTATTTCGTTGATTTGTAGGGTTTTTAATAGAACTTAATGTGCGCTCATTTTTGAATGTGTCAAAATACTCTTGTTTACTTTGCAGGCTTTTGTCACTCTCACTACCAATGTATTATCATGGTTGTATTGATGGTCTTAATTAGGTCATGTTCTATGCTACCGGGTTTATCACATTGTTTGTAATGCTCCCTATGCGAATGAAATTCCCAATCCATTTTAAAAGAAAAAAAAATACGCATGACCTGAAACGACAACAATGTTGGAATCTCCGTTATGCTGCTCTCAAAAACCAAACCACACCAACGACCAAAAAAATAAAAAAAAAGCAAAAATAAAAACCCTCGTTATTGTCGTCCCAGACAGCTCTTTAAATGCCACTGTATTTTGACAACATCGCTTATTTTATTTATGATACACTATTCTTCTTCCTCTTCTTCGTCTGCTCAATTTGTTCGTTTCGAGCTTCGACAATGGTGGCTGTAGCTTTCTCTAGCTCGCTTCTCTTTCCTTCTCCCACTATGGAGTCGTCTCTCTCTCGTCGGCTAAACTTTCAATGTCCCTCGCGACTGTCTCTTAGCATCAACCCTAGATCTCAGTCTTCACTTACGAAGAAGGAAAATTCTTCTCTTAAGACTACTCGTTGTTCGCTTCTAGATGTCGCCAAAGAATCGTGTGAAGAAACTACTCTTCCCATTGAATTGAGTAATCAATTTTCCTTCTCTCTCATCATGGGTTTTCTTCTTTTTCTTCTTTTTTCACTGTTTCTGTTTTAATTATATTCGTTTACGAATTCTTGGGTCGAAAATGTGCAGGATATGAAGCATTTCCTACGGTGTTGGACATAAACCAGATTTGTAATATTTTGCCACACAGGTGGAGATTTCTTTTTGCAAAATCTGTAACTGTTATTATTAGTTTTATTTTTATTTTATTTTTATTTGTGTGTCCATAAATCTATAACTTATCAGGGGGATCTTGGTTATTTTCTCGATTTATTAAGTGCTTGTAAATCAATTATTCATGTGAAAACGGATGTGAAGGAAATTTTTTTTTTTATAAAAAAAAGGAACATTTTCTGTTTGAAGAGAGAAATATTTCGACTATTGATGCAAAACCCTCGATTTTTTTTTTCTCTTTTTGTCATTTAGGTTTCAATTTCTTTTAGTGGATAGAGTGATTGGATGCAATCCGGGAGTTTCAGCTGTTGCAATCAAGAATGTAACAATTAACGATAACTTTTTTCCTGGGCATTTTCCGGAGAGACCCATCATGCCTGGTGTTCTGATGGTTGAGGTAAATTCTTACAATGTTGCATTTTTGCATCTGCATTACTCTCTGCAATTTTACAAAATTATCATTCTATGTCTAGACATTGATACTTCTTTTAGCTGGTTTGTTTTGCTGCTAAAGTTTCTTAGTTTGGAGCTTAACGTATTGTCCTGAGGCACACGTGGATCGGCCTTTGCAGTAAGGTCTTTGTGGGGCTGGAAGGGGATGGAGCCCTCAGACCAAATTTTTGTCAAGGGTACTTTGGGGTTTTCACTTGTAATATTTGTTGTCCTACTTTTCTTCATAGTGAATTACGGTAATGGCTAGAAGTGGATACGGGTGAACCACTATAAATGTGTTCTTGTTGTTGCTTCCCGTCTATGATTTTATTGTTGTCGAAAGTAAAGAATTAGGGTATCTAAATTTAATAGCCTCTGCATTGAGGAAGGTTATAAAGTCTGTATATTAGCTACTATTTGTGTATGTGATTTATAGGTGTTTGGCATTCTTAGTTCAAACAAAAACTTTTAGTTGTTACAGTGTAACGCTTTCGCATGCTACAATGTAAATCTCTCGCATGCTACAGTGTCCTGCAAAAGTATGTTACAATATAAAGTTCTCGCATGCTATTATGTTTATAACCAATTGGTTCAAACTAATTGGTTCTAACCAATGCTCCCAAACACCCTATTAATGATACATTAATCAAGATTTGTTATTGCCTTGTTCGTGATGAATCTGATATAAACACTATATTTCGTTGGGCTATGTTTTATCCTTGCATCAAGTGTTTTAAGGGGCAAAAATGTTTTGATCATGCCATCTTAGACTTTATTTGTCTTGCCTTCCTTTGGATTCATGCTGTTTTCTGCCGCGCAGCCCATGGGAGCGTGTTTTGTTCTGTTGCCGCATGAAAACATTTGTTTTAATTGGTTACAAATTCAACCCAATTTTCAAGTTTGTTTTGGATTAGAACCGGGTTTACAATGAGTAAGTGGTATATTAGTTTAATTGTGACTCGATTTAGTGTACTGAAATTGGTGCGATGTCTGGTTATATTTTTCAGATTGTGTCAAGAAGCCATATAACTGTTGGTTTTGCGTTATTTAAGTCTACATTTCTTAAGTTGTAAAATCTAACTGTTGGTTTTCCATGAAAGAATTTTCATTGAAAATAAGTTTCATTTAAAAATTTTCCCCCTTTCAGTTTTAAGCAGTGTAATTTGCCAAAAGTGGAATTCCAATTTGAGCCACTTTCACTTGTGTGTGTAATGACTCTCTTTGTAACATTTGGTATAGATTACTTTCTAGATACTTTTGGTTGAGAACAGCTTTATAAAAGTATCAGTGCAACTCTCTTTTCATAAAAGTTTTAAGTACAAATTATTTATATGGTAGGCAATGGGTGATACGCAGAAGAACTTTAATGGACCTAAATGTGAAAATTTTGGGGGAAAAAATCCTGGAAATATCCGTGTTTTTTTTTTCTTAATTTTATTATAATAGCATTGTGTTTTCCTGGTTGAAATTGTCCCCTTGGTTTATTCAAGGATTCAGTTTTTATTTCGGTTTAATGCTCAGTTTTTATTATCTGCATTTAGCTTAATAGTAAAACCTCAATTTCATTTTAATCTAGGCAATGGCACAAGTTGGTGGTTTGGTTATGCTAAAACCCGAAGAGGGAGGCTCTCAAGAGATCTTCTTTTTTGCTGGAATTGCAAAGTGAGATTCCGGAAACCAGTGATTGCTGGTGACACGTTGGTGATGAGAATGATGCTTGTCAAGTTTCAAAGACGCTTTGGATAGTAAAAATGGAAGGGAAGGCATATGTCGGAGGGGAGGTTGTATGTGAGGGTGAGTTTTTGCTGGCTACAGCTAGTGAGTCAACTTAAATTTGGTTCAATACATTGCCGCTACTGCTTAATTCTGCTAATATCTCCTTTCTTTTCCTCTTTTCCCCTCGTTGTAAGCCTTGTGACAATCTTATGTGTTGGCTTGGTGTTTTTCAACTCTTAATCATAGAACAGGTATTTTTTAAGATTTGTATTCATTCAAAGTCAATTTAGGTATGGCAAGTTATTTCACTAAACCAAGGATTAGAGGCTATCATGTCGTGGGTCAAGTTTGACAGGAAAATCTCAAACACTGCCTGTTTCCACAATGCCGAGCAGCCAAAGACTGCTGTTCCATTTCTGCTCTACCCTTTTTTGTGAATACTCGTGATTTAGGTAGAAAAGTTGTTTTACACTATACTCTTTGATGAAGGTATCAGTAGCACAAGCAAGAGCACAAGAGATGAGATATATTTAGATCAAATTTAAGTTCTCATTGGTCTAGTTACGAGAGCTCGTGCGAAGAAGTTTAAAGAAATGCTTATTGGGCTGATTCAAGCATTTTGGGTTCAAGCCATCGCATGGAGGCCTATTGAGGGAATTGCATGTGACAACCAAACCAACAAATGCGTGATTCAAGTTCTAGAAGGAACCGAGTAATCCTATAGTTGCATATAATCACGCTACTTTCTATTTCGGTTACTTTCTCAATTTGAGGCGACAAGTGGCGAGAAGAATCTGCCCTAATTGTTGTCTAGTTTCCTTTTCTCTTACAAAACATGCGTTTACTTTTATATTATTGTAAGGTTTTTAAGCCATTTAGGAAACTTACCTTATTTGCTTTAGATTGGGCGTTTTTTTAACTAGTAATTGATTTGTCTGAAATTTCATGGGCAATTAAGAGCTCAAAATTCGCAAAGAGGAACCACTATATATTGTAACGAATTTCATTCAATGGTAATAAGTTTTTACACACAATTTGAGGTTTAATTCTCTTCGGTTCCTAAACAAACTATTTGAACTTATCTGAAGATTTTGTGGCGTTCAAAGACTTATTAATCAGTCTGTCCATAACTGATTGTGGCGTCTTCACATACCAAGGTTTGTGCTTCTTGTTGGGCATCGGATCGCGGTTTAATGCAAAACCAATTTAGAATTTCGATCTTGGAGACCAATTTTGGTTAGGGTCTCGTTAATTCTTGGCGTGGTTGTTATCATTTGTTATCGGAGTCAGGGTTCTAATCAGGTTTTGCTTATCCAATCCCTAAGTTTTCGTTTGTTTCAATTATTCGTGTGTCTTGTTTTCCATTATCAAAGTCGGGTTTTAAAAAAAAAAAAACAAAGAGGATCCAAAAAAAAAAAAAAGTCTGGAGACTCATCTTAAAATTTTTTGTTTGATTCTTGTTATTTATGGTTTAAGGAGCCCAAAATTGAATTCCCTACCACGATCAAAATTTTTTGCTCAAATTTCGTTTCTTTTGGGTGTGATTTTTGAAAATTATCATTGTCTGTTATACTCTTAGCCTCCTTGATAATCTGTTTGTGAATTGTCAAGGAAAATTTTGATATTGATTTGACTAGTTTTATAGGAATTGAGTAAGAATTTACGAGTGAAAAAAGGCACGAGTGGCGAGAGTATTAGAGTGGATGAAGCCGAAAAGTATTGAGTGCAAAGACGAGTGAACTTGAGTGAACCATTTCACCAGTGAAACACGTAAGGGAGTGTGGTAAGGTCCTTTGCCTTGTTTTTTACTTTGTCTTGCAGAAGAAAAAAAAATGTCAAACAACAGCAAGAACACTATTGAGGGTACCTCTGGTGCAACAGATCCAAAATCCTTATGAAAGCGATAATAGGGGAGATGAGACGATTGTTGAGAGGAGAGTTAGAACAGCTTTATGAGAGGATAGATCGGATAAAAAACGCTCGTGTGGAACAGCCACAACATGTTCCTCATGCGCGTAGGCGGGAAAGGGTTCCGGTTAGAGGAGAGGTTGATGACTACTATGGGATTGATAGAGAAGAGTTTGATGAAGGAGAAGATTCAGCAGGTAGTCAACGGAGATTTGGACGGGATAGAGGAGTTAGGAACTAGGAAAATGATAGTTTGAGAGGCATAAAATTGAAGATACCATCATTTCAAGGCAAATCAGATCCTGAAGCGTACCTAGAATGGGAGAAGAAAATGGAGTTTGTCTTCGACTGTCACAACTATTTTGAGGCAAAGAAGGTAAAACTGGCTATAATTGAATTTTCTGATTATACTATTACCTGGTGGGATCAACTTTTCATAAATAGGAGACAAAATAGAGAGCGACCTATTGAGTCATGGGGAGAGATGAAGACCGTGATGAGGAAGCGATTTGTACCAGCTTACTACTACCGGGAGTTGTATAACAAACTACAAAATCTTAAGCAAGGCAACCGGAGTGTGGAGTACTATAAGGAGATGGAGATTATGATGATTCGGGAAAATATAGAAGAGGATCGGGAGGCTACAATGGCAAGGTTTTTGGCGGGCTTAAACCGAGAAATTCACAATGCCGTTGAGTTACAACATTATGTGGAGTTGGATGACATGGTGCACATGGCTGTCAAAATTGAGAATCAACTTAAAAGGAGGGGTAGTAACACACGTCCAAGCCAAAACCCGAATACATCCACTTGGAAAATGAACCAATGGAGGAAGGATGAGAATCAACCCAACACCAAGCCAAAAACCGAGCAAAAACAAGAGGTGGCCAGCCATGGGAATCAAGGTAAATCCGATTCTTTCACTGTTAGGAATCGTGATATTAAATGTTTTAAATGTCAAGGCAGGGGTCACATACCAAGCCAATGTCCGAACAAACAAGCTATGGTGATGCGAGACAATGGAGAGGTTGAAACCGACGAAGATTCAGACAACGATTCTATGCCTTCATTAGAGGATGCCGACGATGAGGAGTACGCTGCCCAAGGAGAATTGTTGGTTACATGGAGAGCTCTAAGTGTGCAGGCCAAAGAAGAAGAAGAAGAGGTGCAACGGGAAAACATCTTCCATACTAGGTGCCATGTCCAAAACAAGGTATGTAGTGTGATTATTGATTGTGGGAGTTGTACTAACGTTGCTAGCACAACCATGGTGGAGAAGTTAGGGCTGCCAACAAGTAAGCATCCTCAACCTTATAAATTGCAATGGTTAAATGATAGTGGTGAGGTAAAGGTGCATAAGCAAGTGTTAGTTTCTTTTCGCATTGGAAGATATGAAGATGAAGTTTTGTGTGATGTGGTTCCAATGCAAGCTGGGAAATTATTATTAGGCAGACCATGGCAATTTGATCGGCGAGTTAAACATGATGGCTTCACCAACAAGTACTCATTTGTTCACCATAAAAAACTATCACTCTTGTTCCGTTAACACCAAAACAGGTCCATGAAGACCAATTGAGCTTACA
>CAMOHE010044787.1:0-11446 GCA_946598075.1 Artocarpus hirsutus
AACAAATATGAACGTAAAGAGGACAAAATTTGGTATAGAAATAATAAATTCTTTATTAATAAAAATGTCTCCAAAAACTCTTTACATTTTTACTCGATTAGGGCATACATGTTTAACATAGGAATCTATTTATTTTCCTAGAGATTATCTAGATAATGTTGTTTTAATTAGATAATTTCTCTATTGGGTTATTTGAATTAAAACTAGGACTTTGTCCTATAGAATCTCGTGTGGAAAATAAAAGTTTCGTTGAGATTTTTTTTCGACAGTATGGCATGCTGACCTTAAAGTTTGGCCTGTCGATGAGGCAAGTTCGGCCTGCCTATGCGCGAAATGAAAATCATGCATTTTTATGCAGATTTCATCCGATGTTCGTAGATCGGTAGGCCGGATGTGAGGTTCGGCAGGCTATCAGCGAGGCAAAAATCTGGTGGCTTTGGCGGCAGGCCAAACTTCTAGTTCGACAGGCCGATTAGTCATGAATCGACAGGCCGATCTATGAAGATCGGCAGGCCGGTGGGTCATGACCGGCAGGCCAATCACCCAAATCAGCTTGCTTGCAAAGAGAGCTAGAGTTTTCTCTAGAAAAGGTACAGTTCTTCATGTAGTTTTAATTTTAATTTTGAGACAATTCTGAGAAACATTAAATATAGATTTGACTAGAAATATGGAGTGTTCGATTCATGCAGGATCAAACACTTACAGATGGGCATTACATAAAGAAGGATACAACTTAGAGATTCAAGGATGAAGAATCGATAATATGTTTCGATTATTCTCTTGTAATATTTATTTTCTATTCTCTAGGGTGGAACCATAATATTATGATTATTTATTATTTTGCTTGTAGCTTTGCTTATTTGCATTATAATATGATTTGGTATGTATGTTGATAACATGACAAATAAAATAGGGAGTGCCGTTCATATTAAAATTGTTCATGCATGTCTTTTAAAATAAAACCTTGATTTCAAAAGATTGAGTGGGAGAAGGTTTTCAAAAAGAGGACCTAAGGCCTCCATCGTTGGTCCATAGGAAGAACATGGTGGTTCCGACCCCCTAAGAAGGGATTTCTATCATGTACCAAAATAGATCTCTGAGACGATAAGGTATTTTAGCATGATTTATGGTTGCACACCCCTAGGTGGTGATTGTAAATCATGGATAAAATATTGAAACGATGGTTATACACTCATGTTAATTTTATTATTAACCTCCCCTAGGAGCTCTGTTAATAAAATTAATGGCCAAAGAAATGATTATTAATATATGTTGGATCATACGGGTCCTAGATGGCATATATTAATCAGGAGGGGATCCGTGTTCCTGAATAAATTCGGCATGACTCCCCTAGGAGCTTGTTGAATTCTGAGTTGGGAATTTTCGTTGTAAGGTTGTGATATTTTCAAGGTTTTGACACAAAAACACATTTGTATGTTTTTACATGATTGTGTTCTCTTACGAAATTATCATGAAGTGTTTACTTATGTTTGGTATATGATTCTTTATTGTAGATTAAAAATGTCTAAAAATGCTTTATCTTCGATACTTGACAAAAACCTATTAACCGGAGAGAATTATAATGATTGGAAACAAAACCTGGATATCGTCCTCTCCTTTGAGAAACTAAAATTCTTGCTGATAACCCCTTGTCCTCCCGAGCCTACGAGTGACTCAACAAATGAGCAATTTCAAGCTTACGATCGTTAGAAAGATGCAAACGATCAGGCCTGCTGCTATGTTATGGCAAGCATGAATAACGTGCTACAGGCTCAACATGAAGATTATGAGACTGCGAAGCAAATCTTGGATAATCTTGAAGACATGTTTGGAGGCTAGGCCATAACGAAGCAATAAGGGGCACTTTGAAAACTCTAAAATTGTAGACATAGGCCGGGGACATCTGTAAAGGAGCACATGATGTTGGTCAAGGGTTACCTCACTGAGGCTCAAACCAATGGAGCCGACATCGATGCTGAAACTCAGATGACTATAGTCTTTGAGACTCTGTCTAAGGAGTTTATTCCGTTTAGAGCTACTTTTAATTTGAGCAATAGGTAGGATATGACCTTAACAGAATTAATGAAACAGTTGCAGAAGTTCAAACTACTGATAAGGGAGTCTCCTGCGGGTGAAGAGGCTAACATGGTAGCTGCTTCTGGTTCCAATCCCAGCTCTAGGAATGGAAAGAAGCAACAGGCCAAGAATGGGAAGTCTTGTATTCCTGCTAATAATAAGAGCAAGAAGAAGAAGAAGAAGAACCCAAAGAAGCTAAAGTGCTTCTTTTGCGGCAAGGTCAGGCACATAAAGAAGAATTGCAAGGACTTCCTTTCCAAATGAGGTTGGTGTGATCGTCTATATTTAGAGACTTGTTTGGTTGAGGAATCCGTGACATTTGGGTCATAGATTCCGATGCAACTAATCATGTTTATGTTTCTCTATAGGGGTTCAAAGAAACGAGAAGTTTGCTTCATGAAGACTACACGCTTCGGATGGGCAATGGATCTTTGGTCTTAGCAGAAGCAGTAGGAGACATCCATATTTATTTTGATAATTATAGGAATTTAATTTTGCAAGATTGTTTTTATGTTCCTAAATTTAAAAGGAATTTAATTTCTGTAGCTTGTTTATTTAAAAACTCTTATTTAGTTTCTTTTAATAATAAAGTGGTGATTCGTAAAAATAAATCTTTTATTTGTTTTGGATGGATGCAAAATAATCTATATTTTATCAAACCTAAGATGGACTTACTACTTAATGCTGAGATGAATGATAATAACTCTAAAGGCCTAAAACTTCTCATTCTAAGAAGACTTATATTTGGCATTTACGCCTTGGTCATATTAACCTGAATAGGATTCAAAGGCTAGTAAGGGATGGACCTTTAAGTCACTTAAAGGTGGAATCTACACCTCAATGTGAATCTTGTTTGGAGGATAAAATGACCAAAAGACCATTTGGGTCTAAGAGCAATAGGACCGAAGGGGTTCTAGAACTTGTGCATAGTGATGTTTGCGGACCGATGAACATCTAGGCATGAGGAGGGTATGAGTACTTCATCACTTTTATTGATGATTACTCAAGGTATGGATATGTGTACCTAATGCACAACAAAAGCAAAACTTTTGATAAGTTCAGGGAGTTTCAGGCTGAAGTGGAAAAACAATTGGGTAGACCCATAACGACACTTCGATCTGATCGAGGCGGAGAATACCTTTCTGATGAGTTTCTATAACACTTATTAGATAATGGGATTTTATCCCATTTGACTGTGCTGGGCACTCCACAGTAGAAAGGCATAGCGGAGAGAAGAAATAGGACTTTAATAGACATGATATGGTCTATGATGAGTTATTCATCATTACCTTTATCCTTTTGGGGATATGCACTACAAACCGCATGTTATCTTTTGAACAATGTGCCTTCAAAATTGATCCTTAAAACTCCACTCGAGTTGTGGATGGGTAGAAAAATATCCTTAAACCATATTCGTATATGGGGATGTCCAGCTCATGTCTTGTTTAAGGATGCGAATAAGTTGGAAGCATGTTCGGAAGTTTGCATGTTTATAGGATATCCAAAAGGGACTAAAGGTGGTTATTTCTATAACCCAAAGGAAAATAAAGTTGTGGTTTCAACTAATGCAACTTTTCTTGAGGAGAGTTACATGGACGACTTTAAGCCTTGAAACAAAGTAGTGCTTGAGGAGTTGAGGAGTGATCCGATCACTCCGGAGGTTTCGAATGAGACCATTCCGATTAGTGGAGAAAGACTAGACCAACCCGAAGAACAACCTAAGGAGCTTTGGTATAGTGGAAGGATCGGGCGTCAACCCAAGAGGTATATGTTTGATGGGGAGGCCTTCTTGGCTGAATTGGATGAACATGACAAGGATCCTTACACTTACGTAGAGTCTATAAAGGATGTTGATTCGAAACTCTGGACAGAGGCCATGAACATAGAGATAAAGTCTATGGAGACTAATCAGGTCTAAGAGCTTGTGGATCTTCTCGAAGGGGTAAAACCCATAGGGTACAAATGGATTTACAAGTGGAAAAGAGGAGTGGATGGAAAGGTCGAAACCTTTAAGGCTAGACTGGTAGCTAAGGGTTATACGCAAAAGGAAGGAATTGATTACGAGAAAACCTTTTCACCTGTAGCCATGCTTTAGTCCATCTGGATTCTCTTGTCCATAGCTGCCACTCTTGACTATGAGATTTGACATATGGATGTGAAGATGGCTTTTCTAAATAGCTATCTTGATGAGTCCATTTATATGGAACAACCAGATGGGTTCAAGGTCAAGGGTCAAGAGGGTAAGGTTAGTAAGTTGCTAAAGTCAATATATGGACTTAAGAAGGCTTTCCGTTCTTGGAACATAAGATTTGATCAGGTGATCAAGACTTATGGGTTCTCATAAAATGTGGATGAGCCATGTGTTTAAAAACACATTAAGGATGGGAAGGTGGTTTTTTAACTGCTCTATGTAGATGACATTCTGCTAATTGGCAATGACATTGGGGCATTGTCATCGGTCAAATTATGGTTGATCAAGTAGTTTGACGTGAAGGACTTGGGTGAGGCTAATTTTGTTCTCGATATCCAGATCTTTTAGGATAGGAAGAACAAAATGATAGCTTTGTCACAAGCCAGCTACATAGATGAAATTCTCAGGAGGTATGCAATGCAGGTTTCCAAGAAAGGTGGGAAACCATCTAGGTCTAGAATTACTCTTTCTAAGAAAGACTCTCCAAAGTAATGAAGAAAGAGAATACATGAAGAAGGTGCCTTATGCTTCGGCAGTAGGTAGTCTAATGTATGCCATGCTTTGCATACGACCGGATATTTGCTATGCGGTCGGGATTGTAAGTCGATTTCAAGCGGATCCAGGACCGAACCATTGGGTTACAGTAAGGCATATTTTCAAGTACCTGAGAAGGACTCAAGGGTATATGCTTGTGTATTCAGGTGAGGACTTAAATCCTCTAGGATATACTAACTCAGATTTTCAATCCTGTCTGGATTCTAGGAAATCAACTTTGGGTTTTGTGTTTACTCTAGGCGGTAGTGCCATCAATTGGAGAAGTGTGAAGCAAGATTGCATTTCGGATTCAACGATGGAGGCCTAGTGTGTGGCAGCTAGTGATGCTTCGAAAGAAGCAGTGTGGCTCCACAAGTACCTTAGGGATCTTGAGGTAGTTCCTGGTATGGATAAGGCGGTATCACTGTACTGTGATAACAATGCGGTGGTAGATAATGCTAAGGAACCAAGATTTCATAAGAAGAGTAAGCATATTGATCGAAAGTATCATGTGATAAAGGGCTTCGTCGAGGGTGGGCATGTCACGGTGTGCAAAATCACGTCAGAGGACAATTTAGCTGATCCATTCACAAAGACACTTACTGGGAGAGTCTTCGAGAGACATGTGGAAGCTATGGGGATGTGAGATTTGTCATATTTACTCACTTAGTGCAAGTGGGAGATTGTTAGACATGTATGCCCTAAGGAGTAAAAAAGTAATAAGTTTTTGGAGACATTTTTATCAATAAAGAATTTATTTATTATATATACCAAATCTTCTCCTCTTTACATTCATATTTGTTGAATGTATGATAAGCAAAAAATAGTCTGAGACTGTCGGTCTAAACCTTTAATAATTGGGCATATGATGGACAGATTATGCGGAAGACACGATTCTTAAGGTGATGGACTAAATCATAAGATCTGCAATCGAGGGAATAAAGTTGGGCACTTTATTCATGTAAAGATCGTTATGTTGTCTATTTCCTTATTGGGAGATGGTTTGTCTTAACCATCGGAGGTGGACTCCGTGAATAGAAATATTGCAACGTTGTCATAGGTAACGATGTGTTGGATCGGGACATAAAGTGAATTAGTTTGGATTAATAATTCTGTCTTGGCAAATTGATTCACTTTAGATAATCATTTGTATTGTATCTTAATCCTGAGGTGAATAGTGGGCCCGTTATCTTGACTTGTGTCTTTTGATGTGCCAAAGGGTGACACCCACATCTTCATAGTAGTATGCATGCCGGTACGTTGGAGGCATGACTCTTCATGACATAGACCTGTTATTCATAGATATGGAATCCATAGCTCCTCTGTAGGAGTAGTGATATCCTCTTATATGCATTATCTTGTAATTGAAAAATTGGAGCGCTCAACCATTTGGATACATAGGTGTAACCGAATGGTATACTGTCTTTGGATGGTAAGTTTTTCGATGGTGAGATAATAGAACGTAAGATAAAAATAATCAGGAAGGTAAGACAGAACTTGTCCTTAAGCTGATTATGGATAATCCTATAGGGATACGGTACACTATGATATGTCATGAAGACTTAGCTATACGGACTTCGTAATTCTATAGAGTTCGAGAGTGTAGCTCCAAGCTTTTAGTGGAGTAGCGTTAGAGTTGATAATTATGAAATGTATATCTGGGATATTGGGTTTCATAATCATCGGGAGCTTGAACTATATAGGTTCATTTGGTCCCCTTTGCTAGCTCATAAAATCCTATAACGATACGACATGCTTTTCTAATTATTGGTGACTTATGTCAGATTTATTAGATTGTTTGAAATTTGAAAGAATCAAATAATTCATGTCTGTTTATCGGTTGAATTAATTTTGTGAGAAAATTAATTCAAGATTAAACTTGTTGAATTATTGGGCTTGGATAATTCTTGTCTGTTTATTAGTAGATTTCATTTTGAATAAATTATATCAAGATAAACTTGTAGAATTATTAGGAATCTATTTACTTTCCTAGAGATTTTCTAGATAAAGTTGTTTTAATGAGATAACTTCTCTATTGGATTATTTGAATTGAAACTAGGACTTTATCCTATAGAATCTCGTGTGGATAATAAAAGATTCATTAAGATTTTTTTTGGCAGTTTGGCATGCCGATCTTAAAGTTCGGCCTGCCTATGAGAAAGTTCGACCTGCCTATGCGCGAAATAAAAATCACACGTTTTTACATAGATTTCATTCGATATTGATTTGAATTTGATTTTGATTCAATTTTTTGAGACCTTATCTGATAAGGAATGACCCTAGACCCAACCTCTATAAATAGGGAGTGAGTATCATAAGTTATTTAGATCAGTTGAGAGATTAAGAGTGATACTCTGCCGATGAGAATTTGAAACTACCTGAGAGCTCTTGTTGACAAATCACGAACACTAACTTTGGGTTCTCTCAATTGGTTGGAAGGAGAATCACCTTGAGGAAGAGCTATATGTGTGAGCCCACACTCATTTCGATCGTGGATAGAGAATAGCAAAGCAGACCAGTTGGTTGAGGCTCTTCTGGAATGTTACTTCTCTTCACGGATTACGAGAGTTCTTTGGCATTCAAAGGTTAGTAAAATCTGATTAATTTTTGCATATAGCATGTCAAACTTATGTTTTGAAAAATACTTTAATATAAAAATTTTAAAAATCCACTGCGTACTATTTTTCCAACAATAATGGCATCAGACACCACACCTAACTTGTCACTACGAACGATCCTTGAGAAGGATAAGCTCAATGGGACTAACTTCCTTGACTAGTACAAAAACTTAAGAATTGTTCTTAAGCAAAAGAGGAAGGAAAATGTTCTTGATCAACCTATTCTTGATGAACCAGCTGCTAATGCTCCTGGAGCTCAAAAGGATGCTCACAGTAAGCATCTCAATGACTTTGTTGATGTCACTTGCCTCATGCTTGGAAGCACAAAATTAGAGCCTTAGAAGCAACTGATGGAAATGGAGGCTGATACCATGATAGGCCATCTCAATGAAATGTTCCAAGAGAAAGCTAGAATTAAGAAGTTTGCCACCTTAAAGGCATTACTCTCATGCAAGTTGACTGCTGGTAGTTTTGTGAGTCCTCATGTTCTGAAGATGAAGGGTCATCTTAATCATTTGTAGAAACTTAGTCTTGAGATTAGCCAAGAGTTGGCTATTGACATCATTCTCCAATCTTTGCCAGATGCTTATGATTGGTTTGTTATGAACTACAACATGCATAATATGAACAAGACTGTTTTTGAGTTGCATGGGATGCTTAAGACTACTGACCAAAATATTAGGAATACCAAAGATGTTTTGATGGTTAATAAAGGGAAAGGTATAAAAAGGAAAGTAAAGGGTAAGAGCAAGAATAACACTCCCAAGGACTTTAAGAAGCCCAAGCCTAACCCCAAGCCCAATCCTAAACCTAAGGCTAAACCACCAAAGGAAGGAGTATGCTTTTTCTACGATGAGCCTAGTCATTGGAAAAAAAAACTACAAGCTTTGTTTGGATGATCTGAAGAAGAAGAAGAGTAGTGCGACTACTCCTTCAAGTATATATGTTATAGAATTCAATTTGTCTACTTTTGATTCTTGGGGTATTAGATACTAGATCTGGATCTCACATTTGTACTTATGTACAGGGTCGTAAGAGGAGTAGAATCTTGACTAAAGGTGAAGTGGACCTATGAGTTAGAAATGGAGCAAGAGTTGCTGCTTTAGCCATTGGAACAAATGAGTTGACTTTGCCTAGTGGACTTGTTTTAAGTTTAAAAAATTGTTATTATGCACCTGCAATGAGCAGGAATATTATTTATGTTTCTTGTTTTGATAAGGAAGGTTTTGAGTTTATTATTAGGAATAATAAATGCTCCATTTACCGTGATAACATTTTCTATGGATATGCTCCACGAACGAATGGTCTTTATGTTCTGAACATTGAAAACTTAAACGAAAAGTCCATCTATAATGTTAATACAAAGAAGTTTAAATCTAAAGATTTAAACTCTAACTATCTTTGGCACTGTCGTTTGGGCCATATAAACGAGAAACACATTTGAAAACTCTATCAACATGGGCTTTTGAATTTATTTGATTTTGAATCATTTGAAGTATGTGAGTCTTGTTTATTAGGCAAAATGACTGAGACACCTTTTACTAGACATGGTGAAAGGGCTAATGACTTATTGGGCCTTGTAAATTCTGATGTATGTGGACCATTAAGTTCCACTACTAGAGGAGGTTTTTAGTACTTGATTACTTTCATAGATGATTTCAGTAGATATGGCTATATCTATCTAATGAAACAAAAATCTGAATCTTTTAAAAAGTTTAAAATTTTCAAAAACGAAGTACAAAATCAACTTGGTAAAAGTATTAAAGCACTTCGATTAGATCGAGGTGGTGAATACTTAAACCAAGAATTCATTGATCATCATAGAGATTATAGGATAGTCTCACAATTAACTCCACCAGGAACACCACAATGGAAAGGTGTATCTAAATGGAGAAATCAAACTTTATTGGATATGGTTCGATCTATGATGAGTCAGTCAACTCTTCCAATATCCTCTTAGGGGTATGCTCTAGAAACTGCTACGTTCATACTGAATAGAGTTCCATCAAAGGCAATTCAAAAGACGCCATATGAGATGTGGACCGAGAAGTCGCCTAGTTTGTCTTTTCTTAAGATTTGGGGATGTAAGGCTTATGTGAAGCATCAAATTTCAGATAAATTGGCACCCAAATCAGACAAATGCCTTTTTGTGGGATATCCTAAAGAAACTAAAGGATATTACTTCAACAATGCTTCTGAGAACAAAGTGTTTGTTGCTCGGAATGGTGTCTTTTTAGAAAGAGAATTCATTACTAAAGGAAGTAGTGGGAGTAAAGTTCAACTTGAAGAAATTCAAGAACCACAAAATAGCATTGAACCACCCATGGAATCTCAACTAGATCAACAAGTAGTTGTTGAGCCTATACAAGTAGCACAAGGCCGGAGGAGGTCTGGTAGGACACGTCAAAGCCCTAAGAGATATGGATTTCTCTTAACTGATAATAATGATGTGATGATTATGGATCAAAATAAGCCCACATCTTACCAAAAGGCCATGAATAGCCCTAATTGTGATAAATGGCTAGAAGCCATGAAGTCAAAGATGCAATCCATGTATGATAATCAAGTATGGACTTTGATTGATCTACTTGATGGTTTAAAGACTATTGGGTGCAAATGGGTTTTCAAAAAGAAAACAAAATGGCAATGTGCATACCTTTAAGGCTAGACTGGTTGCAAAAGGTTTCAAGCAAATACATGGTATAGACTATGATGAAACTTTTTCACCGGTTGCTATGCTTAAATCCATATAGATTCTTCTCACCATAGCTGCATATTATGATTATGAGATTTGGCAAGTGGATGTCAAAATAGCATTTGTCAGTGGAAACTGTTGGAAAAATAATACGCAGTAGAATTTTAAAAATTTTAAATCAGAGTATTTTCCAAAACACAAGTTTGACATGCTAAATGTATAAATTAACCTGATCTTACTGACCTTGTATACGCCGAAAAGCTCCCAAAATCTATGTAGAGAAATAACGTTCCAGAAGAGCCTCAACCAACTGGTCTTTTTTGCTATTCTCTATCCATGATCAGAGTGAGTGTAGGCTCACATGTACAGCTCTTCCTCATGGTGACTCTCCTTCCAACCAATTAAGAGAACCCAAAGCTATTGTTCGTGATTTGTGAACAAGAGCTCTCAGGGAGTTTCAGATTCTCTCTAGCAGAGTATCACTCTTAATCTCTCTATTGATCTAAATAAATCATTAGACTCACTCCCTATTTATAGAGGTTGGATCTAGGGTCATTCCTTATCAGATAAGGTCTCAAAAATTCAAAACAGAATCAAATTCGGGTCAATATCGAATAAGATACGCGTAAAAACGTGTGGAAACGTGCGATTTTCAATTCGCGCATAGGCAGGCCAAACTTTTTCATAGGAAGGCCGAACTTGCCTGATCGGAAGGCCGAACTGCCGAAATAAAAATCATGCAAATCTTTTATTTTCCACCTAAGATTCTATAGGATAAAGCCTCAGTTTTAATTCAAATAACCCAATAGAGAAGTTATCTAATTAAAACAACTTTATCTAGATAATCTATAAGAAAATAAATTGATTCCTAATAATTCTACAAGTTTATCTTGATTTAATTTATCCAAAATTAAATCAACTGATAAACAGACAAGAATTATCTGACCCCAATAATTCAACAAGTTTATCTTGAATTAATTTTGTTCACAAAATTAATTCAACCAACAAACAGACATGAATTATTTGATTCTTCCAAATTTTCAACCAATCAAATAAATGGACATAAGTCACCAATTATTATAAAAGCACGCCGTATCGTTATAGGATTTTGTGAGCTAGCAAAGGGGACCAAATGGACGTATATAGTTCAAGCTCCCGATAATTATGAAACCCAATATCCTAGATATACATTTTATAATTATCAACTCCAATGCTACTCCATTAAAAGCTTGGAGTTACACTCTTGAACTCTATAGAATTATGAAGCCTGTATAGCTAAGTCTCCATGACATATCATAGTGTATCGTTTCCCCATAGGATTATCCATAATCG
>CAMOHE010044788.1:0-71904 GCA_946598075.1 Artocarpus hirsutus
AACTTTCAAGTGATATTTTTTATTATTTATTTGTTTATCTATTTATTTCGCTGAAAAGGACTTAAATGAAGAAAATGTGGCAATCAAGATAACTCTAAAGAGCCATCAAAAGAAAAAAGATATTTCAAAAGAAAAAAGATATCTCCACAAAGGTAATGCATCCCCATTACGTATAGATTATTTACGAAATGCATCAATAATATTTCTCATTTACTACAGTGGGACTGATTTGAACTCGAGACACTATCAAAGAAAATGAAGAGAAGTTATTTTTACATCTTAGAACATCTCCAAGCCAATATTAAATTAAAATGTCAATGTCGAATTTGAACATTTAAGTAAGAGAACCATTCTCCAATGGATGCTATTTTTTGTTCTATTTTGTTTGTACTTGATTCAAATCCAACAGCAAGTATAACATATGCCAACTCTTAATGTTTAGTTGTTACTTTTTGATGTATAAAGGTTTTATTTAATTGTCGTAACACCACAATTTTTAAATTATTTTAGATTTACAAGATTGTTACAAATGTAACAACTATGATAAAATTGGATATACTTGGAAACGGCATTAAATATTAGAGTATAAATATATAATTTTTACTTCTTTTTTAGTCCAAATTACTAGTATCATAGGCGTTACGTTGAAGATGATCTTATTGTTAAAGAGAGAGTACTCTTTTACCTCGTTTTTTTTGCCGTAAATAATTTTGTTCGATATCAAATTTCATTTCCAAGACTTTTTCATTTCAAGAGATTTTACAAGTCGTGGAAAAAGAAAGCGTTGTATACAATCCTCGCACAGATAAAGGTTATAAATCTCATGAATGCAGTGCACAGATATGGATATTCATCCCAACAAATTACGGCAATCTTCATATTTGTCTAAAAATTTGTTTGAAAACGACAATGAACAAAGCAGTGTTCATCAGAGCAGTGAGAAGAAACGACAACCAATATTTGTGTAAAAATTTTTTGGAATCACAAAACACATTGAACGGAGGAATGTTCAACAAAACAGCACATCACAAGATAAACAAAACGATAGATGGCAAACAACTCAAAAAAACGACGTAGATCAATAGCCATGAACTGGAATTTGAACCAGATAGATACTAAATGAAAAGACAATAGTTTGAATGCAGTGCACAGATATGGATATTCATCGAAGCAAAAACGGCGATCTTCATATTTGTCTAAAAAAATTGCTTGAAAACGACAATGAATAGAGCAGTGTTCATCAGAGTAGTAAGAAGAAACGACAACCAATATTTGTGAAGAAATTTTTTGGAATCACAGAACACATTGAACAGAGGAATGTTCAACAAAACAGCACATCACAAGATTGACAAAACGACAGATGGTAAGCAACTCAGAAAAACGACATAGAACAATAGCCATGAACCGGAATTTGAACCAGACAGATACTAACCAAAACAACAATAGTAGGACATTAATGCAGTGCACAGATACGGGTATTCATTGGAGAAAAATCATTAAATATATCGAATTTGAACCAGCAATTCAGGAAAATCATCAAATCATGAGTAAAACTAGAAAAATCCAAATTTGAACCAGTGGAGGAGAGGGAAGACTCCTTTAGCAATCCGAACTTACTGGTGTTGTTTTTTATCGAACACAGAGTTTTCTTTTGCCGTAAGAAGGACGAGATTTTTCTTGTTCCATTTTTTTTTTGTTCGCGTTTACATGCTGCAGGTTCCAACAACAAAGGCAACACAGTTGTAGAGACTCCAAAAATATGATTACTTGATATCTTGAAAACTCACAAAGCCTTCTACTTGGATTTCCATTGGTCCAAGAGGTGTGCTCATTTGCCTACACAAATTAGAGCTGGTTGCAACTTTTGTTCCCACTGATTTCGTTGAACAAGATCTACTACCGAAGGAACCGATCCACTGCAATTGTTCTTCATCAAGTCAATGCTCCAGCATTGTTAGAGGCGCACCAAAAAAGGACAATAGAAAGTTTTGGGAATTTCTAAAATTTACAACCTAGTGATGAAGACACCCAAATCGATTTTGGAAGAAAGGTGCAGACAAATGAGGGTTGAGAGAATAAAGAAAGAATATAAAGGTGAAAAAAATGGTTGCAGATATAAATTCTGGTTTTTGTCTTTAAAGTGTCTCATGTGTAAGTCATATATACAAAAATTCTGTTTTTGTTTAACAAAAAAAAGAGACAATATCTCATGTGTAAGTCATATATACAAAAATTCTGTTTTTGTTTAACAAAAAAAAGAGACAATAGAGTAAAATGAAGAGTTTAAAAAATTAAAGGGATAAAATAATAATTTTTAAATTTTATGAAACAAAATAAAAAAACCCTCGAACATTGGGGTTGCATGTTTAAAACTTTTTTTTTTTATTTTTTTATATTGAAGGGAAAAATGGATACTTTATCGCGAACAAGGCGACATCGTAGACAATACACGGCAAGAGGTAACGAGCACAGGGCAGACATTGTACTTGCCTGTGAGTTTTGCTCTTCCAACGAAAACCCCCAAATCCAGAAAACCCTAACCCAGCCCTTACTCTCCCCTCTAGGGCTCTCGAGAAAGGATTGCCATGGAAGGTGAGGACGAGCCTTCGGGAGGACCGATGATCGATGAGGAGATCTACGCCAATGGCATCGGCGGCGACGAGGAGAAGCGGAGCCGGCCTATCACAAGCGGAGAGCAACTCGACGTGGAGGCCTACGCGAGCCTCTACACGGGGCGGACTAAGATCACGCGCCTCCTCTTCATCGCCGACCACTGCGGCAACAACCAGGCGATGCAATTGGAGGCGCTTCGCATGGCGTACGACGAGATTAAGAAGGGAGAGAACACGCAGCTCTTCAGGGAGGTCGTGCAGAAGATTGACGGCCGCTTGGGTCCCAATTACGCCATGGATTCCGCCTGGTGCGACTCCGTCGATCGCAGGGCCGATCAGAAGAAGGAGAAGCTCGAGAACGAGCTCAATGCTTACAGAGTGAGTGCCTTTCTAGGTTTTTTCGTTTTCTCTATCATTATTATTTTTTGGATAATTGTGATTTTTTTTTCTTAGGCTTGAAGTTTCTTTCACTTTTCACATTCGATGTTCGCTTTTGGAAATTTCGAGTAAGATATAATTATGTGCCTGGTTGTATGCTAAGTTGTGGTTTTCTTTTGTTTTGCCGTAGTAGTTCTGTTATAGATGTCATCTACGATTTAATTAGAATTAAAATCTGACTAGAAAGGTATTCAGTTTGTAATATGGAAGGTACAATAATGTCTTGATTGAGAAAAGTGTATGCGTTGAAGCTTTAAAATGTCAACCTAGGTTGAGTTATGGCTGTGTTTGGACTTTGCTCTTCTATGATCTTTCCAGGACTTGTGCTCTAATTTCCTTGGATTATGGTAATGTATTCTGTTTGCTATTGGAGAAATTTACATCTCATTTTGTGTATGTTTACTTATGGTTAATTGTCCGCTAACTTGTTTTTCCTGAATTCTCATTCTGTGTTAAATGCTTTATGCAGACAAATCTCATCAAAGAAAGCATAAGGATGGGGTATAATGACTTTGGAGACTTTTATTATGCACATGGTGCCTTAGGGGATGCTTTTAAGCATTATGTTCGTACGCGTGACTATTGTACTACATCAAAGCACATTATTCATATGTGCATGAGTGCAATTCTGGTCAGTATTGAGATGGGTCAATTCACTCACGTCACGAGTTATGTCAGCAAAGCGGAACAATTACCTGATAATAACCTTGACGCGATTACTACAGCAAAGCTTCGCTGTGCTGCTGGGTTGGCTCACTTGGAGACAAAAAAGTATAAGCTTGCTGCTCGTAAGGTTTGTTACCTTTTCCCCCTTACTCTCTGTTTGATTTTGGGTGAGACCTCTTTCTGTTAAACAGTATAATAATTTGATAGCTTGTTTGTTCATGAAATGTGATAGTGAACTTGATGCAGTTGGTGATCTGTTTAGCAACAACTGTGTGCACATGTGTAAACATTTAAACACAGATAAAAAGGATGTAGACGAAAACCTACAGGTTTCTTAACTGTTCAGCTTCATTTATTTATTTATTTTTTTGGTTAATTTACGGATTAGAATGTGAAGGTATGCGGTTAATATCTTTCTTGCAATTGCTATTGCTCTGAGTGTATGCTAATCAATCCCTGCTATAAGTGAGGTATACTTACGAAGATAAGATGGTGGTATTTATTGCTATTATAATTAAAAGGAGGATTGAAGGTATTCCCTTTGTCTGCTGATTAGAGAGCTTAGGGTGGATGACAATTCTTGCCGTTATCTGTCTGCGAAGGAGTGACAGTATAAAAGTACTTGGCAGATGGAGCATCTAGTAGCTTCATTGGGTGAGGAAACCTTTGAAGTTGGAGTGGGTATAGATTTATTTCTTCATACCAGCATTCTAAGACACAGTACTTAAATGCTGTGTATTTTTATAAAGCGTTGGACTAGGAGGATCAAATTTTGCATGGATTTTACATTATGCTTCAATGTTATGAATTTTCTGTTTGTATCACAATGCCTAACTTTAAGGTGAGCTCAATTATCTTAGATGTTCCATGCTGTAAGCTAAAACTAGGTGAAGAATACTTGATTGTTTATGAAATCCATTTCCATTTATTTTCTGCTTCCCATTTCTGTTTGTTATTACTTGATCTGATGAGGTCAAGTTGGAAGTCATGCTATGATATTTAAGTTATATCATTTGCCATGGCAATATGAAGTTCTTGGAAACTGGTCCGGAATTGGCGAATCACTACAATGAGGTAATTGCACCTCAAGATGTTGCAACATATGGCGGGCTTTCTGCACTTGCGAGTTTTGATCGGACGGAATTGAAGGTATCTGTTTACTGTTTCTTCTATCTTTTTAAATAGTTGTGTTTACAAATGACTTTATTATAGGAGTTGTCGTATTTTTTCGGGTTGAAATGATTTTTCTTTTTTGGCAGAACAAAGTTATAGACAATCTTAACTTCAGAAATTTCTTAGAGTTAGTGCCCGAAGTTCGGGAGCTTATCAATGATTTCTACTCGAGGTAATGTAGTGCAATCTTGTACATGTTCACTTGGTCCTGTGTATCGGCATTCAATGTGTTTATCGATGGACTTTTTACTTCAAGGTGGCAGCAACCGGTGAAAACTAAGAATCGCCAGGAATAAGTAAATAAATCTGATGTATGCAGATTTTTATTTTTGTGATGTTCTGATATTTGATCTTTTGAACTCTCAGTATAACCATCATCATTAGATGAGGCATAGATTTGATTGGAGATTTTCCGTTACCAGTTTGAATTCTTCCCTGTTTGTTAAATTTCAAGCAGTATAATGATAACTTTAAAGCCTTGTGGGGTTGATCTGTTTGGCATGCTTGGAATTTTCTTGGTTATTTTGGCATGATTTTGTTATTTTGGTTTCATTAAATTGCCAACCTTTCTCCCTTTTGATGTAGTCATTATGCATCATGTTTGGATTACCTTGGCAATCTCAAAGCAAACCTGCAGCTTGATATTCATTTGCATGACCATGTTGAGACGCTATATGATCAAATCCGCAACAAGGCCCTCATCCAATATACACACCCGTTTGTGTCTGTTGACTTGCGCATGATGGCAAATGCTTTCAAGACGAGTGTTGCAGGGCTAGAGAAAGAGCTCGAAGCTTTGATCACTGACAATCAAATCCAGGTATTATTAGGACTAGTTTCTCGTATAGCTACTTGTTAATTTGGAACTTTTTTTTCCCTGCATAAGCCATAAATATTTTGATAGGTGAACACGTAGAATGTCATTTTCTCTTATTTATTGGGCCTGTACATACCTTATACCGCGTATGATTCTGTTGCAACTGGACATATATAGTTTTGATCCTGACCAACCAATTATGCTATATCGAATATAAGAATTTGGTTGGATCAATTTCTTGGAGCAGGATCTGGATGAAGTGAAACTTAAATTGAGTTTTACCTTATGCTTTGTGTAATTGTTCTTTACGGTGTCCCCTCAGGCTCGGATCGACTCCCACAACAAGATTTTATATGCAAGACATGCAGATCAAAGAAATGCGACCTTCCAACGTGTTCTACAGACAGGCAGTGAATTTGATCGAGACGTTAGATCCATGTTGCTTAGAGCTAATCTTATCAAGCATGAATACAATCTTAGGGCCTCGAGGAAACCATGAATTTAAGTTTCAGCTGCAACAATGTAGTATGAGGTACAAGGATATCTTTTTGATATAAAAAGGTGATTGGTGATATATTCATTAGCTTGGTCTATTTGTGAAGTCCACTGCTTCGACAGAGTTTGCACATTCAGGAATGCAGGATAAAGATCGGGCAAGAATTACTGATATCCGATGGTTGGAAATTAGTTTATTTCATCCCTTGCAGTTACTCAGCATTTTTTAACTTTACTGCTTTTACTTGTTCATATGGTTGGCTTTATGTGACTATTATGGTACAATCTGGAATTGAAAACTAGGTGAATCAGTTAATCTATGAGCTTGGATAGAATAATGCTGTTAAAATTGAGACCCTTTGGTGGTTTTGAGTCTTATGCTTTGTAATTTTTCTGTTAAAAGTTCCAGGCTTGCTGCGTATAATCTTCGGATGTTTAGCGTGTCGCATTTGCATTAGCCAATTTGGCGATCCACGTAGTCCGATACCTTTCCTTTTCTTTTTTTTTTTTTAAATAATTTTTTTTATCGATTACTTAATAATCTCTCATTCTGAAGAATTGATAATCGCTTGCTTTCACAATTCATGGCAATTAATTCTTTGCCCCATAACCAAGGGATTACTTCGATTCAAAGCAAGCAAAAATGCATGCTGAATTGCATTTTAGTCGAATGAGTTAATAATACAGCCTTCGAACTAGTTTTTCCTGCTGAGGTGGAATGGCCAATGCGTGCGTTATCTATAATCTGTAACTAAAAACAGAAAGAAAGAAAACCAAACAAATAAAAAAAATTCTAGTAACATCAACTCTTTTTTTTTTTTTCTTATTCAACTTGTTTGGTAAAAACGGCTTTCATTTTTTTTTATGATTCTAACTATTTTATTATAACATTTTTTTATAAAATTCTAACAAAAAATAGTTCAAATTATAAAAATTAGTTTAAATCACTCTCTCAAACAAACACTCATCCGGTTAAATGTGTTCTCTCACAAAAGTCTAGATAAGTCTAGATGTGTTCTCTCACAAAAGTCGGTTTTTTCTTATGAATATTTGAAAATTGGATTTTTCATTTTATCAGTATTTGAAAGGCATTGGTGTTGCTTATAAATTGATGAGTGCACGTCATGATTTTACTAATAGTATGAAAATTTGCCCTTGCATTAAAGCCCACTTTACGTTAGGTGTCCCGTCACGTTAGGTATCCCAGCACTAAGCAGGGTCAGAGACCATTGTATTGGATTTCAGTTTTCGTGCTTTTTATTTATTTATTTTTGTCTTCAAACCCTATCTACTAATATATTTGACATAGTAGTTAAAATATTTAATTAAAAATGTAAATATTATAACAAGTTATATTGTAATAATTTTTTTAATATACATATGAGAATTTTACATTACTTTTAACTAAAAATTTGTTAAAATTAATTTTAGCAAACAAGCTTAACCCTTACATCTTAAAAAAAAAAATTAATAAGATTATTTTATTTATTAATTTATTTTTCCCAAAAAGAAGGCAACGTTTGGGTACTTTACAGTCTACATGGCCAAGTTCAAACCGTGGTCCGTCTCTGACCCCTGCTTAGATTTTTTTTTTTAAATAATATCCCTGCCAAGATTTTAAAGTAAGAGAATATTAACAACCAAATAAATATTTATTCCCTCGGGCAAAATAAAGAAATCAAAATTCTAGCCTTCTGTGGGGTTAGTTCTAACTTCAAACAGAACCTCGTGGTTCAGACAGCTGTCCACACATCCAAAATAGCACAAGCAATCACCACTACTACCCTCACAGCCTCCTAGACATAGCTCTCCTCCATTACCCTCTAAAGTCTTCCACTCTCATTAAAAAAGACAACAAAACTGGACAAGCATAATAGAACAAAACATTTAAATGAACAAAACAATTACTAATCTAATGACCACAGTCCCTTCGATTATTTATTTATTAATCTCCGTACTTATTAATTAAATTCACCCGTTATTATTATTATTTTATTAATTATTATAATAAGATAATAAAAAAGAAAATAAAAAAAAACACAGATCCTCATCTCCACTTCACTGTCCCTCCCCCAGGGTCATACACTCTCACTACAAACCGCGTAGTTGGAGTTCATCTTCCATTTCCATTTCCAATCCCATGTCACTTTCTCTCTCTTAAAAAAAAAAAAAAGCAATTTTCTCTCGTTCTCTCGCTAGGCCACAAGATCTTACCAAATCCCGTGCATTTCCACCGAGCTGAATGCGAATCTGATTGGTGAGCGGGCGAGATCCGAAAATGGGGCACCTGAACCTGCCGCCGTCGAAGCGGAGCGCGAGGCAATGGCGGCTGCTGGACCTGGTGACGGCGGCACTGTTCGCGATCGTGATAATTTTCTTCCTCTTCGTGTTCACTCCGTTGGGGGACTCGCTCGCAGCGTCGGGGCGGCAGACGCTGCTGATGTCATCCAATGCCGATCCGAAGCAGCGGCACCGCCTCGTGACGGTGGTGGAGTTGGGGCTCCACCACCACCCAATCGACGCTTGCCAGGCCGACGCGGTCGACCACATGCCCTGCGAGGATCCCCGCCGCAACAGCCAGCTTAGCCGCGAGATGAACTTCTACAGGGAGAGGCACTGCCCTCTCCCTGAGGAAACCCCGCTCTGCCTCATCCCTCCCCCCGACGGCTACAAGATTCCTGTTCCCTGGCCGGAGAGCTTGCACAAGGTTAGTTTCTTGTTTCCAACTCCTTATTGTCGGTGTTCTTGTTTTTTTCTTTTTTGTTTTCACCATTTTTCGATTGGACGCACATGCTTTTTGTTTATTATGTTGAATTATTTCAGAGCGCCCTAATTATCAGAGTTAGCTTGCAGATCGATATCGTACTTGGTGTGTGTTTGGTTAATTCAGATTTTTGTAAAAGAAAACGAAGTAGAAAAAAGGTTTGAATTATGGTTCAAATGCATGAACTAAACGGAACATTAGTCATTTTTGGATTGCAATGATGTGCTACCGCGGATGCAAGTGGATGCATTTGAGAGTGTATTGCTATAAATTTTGTTGTGCTCTGTTTATTTCGTCTTTCTTCTCGTTTGTTATTGCCTTCGGACAGTAGAAAATTCGCTCTCCTACCGGCTAGCAGTGCATTTTTACATCCTACTGCTTTAGCAGATGGCTTAGTCCTGTTCATTTTCGGCACAAGAGTTGCTTGATCAGTGAGCTATTACATACTCTTCTGAGTGTGGCTGTTTCTAGATAAACCTCTTGGCTGTCTAAGCACCCCTACCTCCTTTATCACTGTGTGGTCATTTAGCGGCATTAATTGGTGACACAGGCTGTTCCCTGCTTGATGATGAAGCTTATCTCTCATCGTCTAATTGCTCACCCTTGTAGGGCTTCTGATTCCTTACATGATAATATGTGAGTTCATGAGTGGGTTCTTTTGGGATCTACGGGATGGTATTCGTAGTGAATGAATGGATTTGTTTTGATGAAATTTAAAAAAAATTTCTTTAGATTAATATTGAGCTGTGTATTACAACTATGTTAGCGTTAAAGTGTGTAAGGTCTTGTCGAGGTTGACTCGGTTTAATTTCTTTCTTTTATTCTTTTAGGTGTGACTCAGGAATTGAGATTGGTTGGGTTCTTAAGTACTAGAATACAAGAAGTATAATTACTAATTTTGTTTCATATTTAAATAAATATATAAGCAAAGGGTAAGATGACGTTACACCATAAAAAGTTAGGGTGGGTTCACTCATTGCATCATGAAAAGTTTATAGAGGCAAATTTTAAAGGAGCTTGATGAGTTATAGTTGACCCTTTTTTTTTGTGTGTGTGCGTGCGTGCGTGCGTGTGTGTGTGTGTGTGTGTGTTTTTTCACTCTCCTAGGTGTTGAACCTGGGACCTTCTACCCTCACCCTAACCCCCCGTTATATGGGCTAGCCCCATATGGGTAGTTGACTGTTGGTACTTGGTTCATGTGAAATGAGCTTTGACACCTTTGATTAGAACTTTGGTAATATCCTAGAATATTTTGCCCTACTTCCCAAAAACTAACGTAGCTACAGAAGCCGACACCATGGGATTGGAAGAACCCGCATTGAATGTGAGAGATTACAAGAAGTACCATTGCTTTTGACGTGGGCAGTATGGTTGTGTTGTTTGGGTATTCCTACACAAGCTACATTCTCTTTTAATCATGTAACGATTCTCTAACTACAAGAGAATTTTCCACGCAAAATGGAAGAAAGTTCGAGAGAAAATCTGGGAAATATTTTCGGGAAAATTATCAATTCCATTACATCTGATTGTACAATGGGTGTCTGGAGTGTTAAATAGAATTTTAACTGACTCTTTGATCTGAATAAATAAATAACTGCATAATATGCGGCGACAAACCTTATTATCATAAATGGTAAATTATGTTTTTATAGGACGATTGGAGAAAGAGCACTTTTGCATCACTAACATAAACTATTAGCTTGTAAGTAAATTTATCCATTTATATTTTGATGTAAGGTTATCATTTGTGCAGATATGGCACAGTAACATGCCACACAATAAAATTGCGGAGAGGAAAGGTCATCAAGGATGGATGAAACTGGAAGGTCCATGCTTCATTTTCCCTGGTGGTGGCACCATGTTCCCTGATGGTGCTGTTCAATATATTGATAAACTTGGTCAATACATTCCTATTAGCAAAGGCACTTTAAGGACTGGTCTTGACATGGGTTGCGGGGTAGAGGCTTTCCCGCTATTTCAAATATGAGATCTTGACAAAGTTGTCCTTTTCAAATGTTAACAAAATCCAATTTTCTTATAGGTTGCCAGTTTTGGCGGATATCTTTTGGATAAAGGCATTTTAACAATGTCATTTGCTCCAAGAGATTCCCACAAATCACAGATACAATTCGCACTTGAAAGAGGAATCCCAGCATTTGTTGCTATGCTTGGCACTAGACGACTTCCATTTCCTGCGTTCTCATTTGATTTGGTTCATTGCTCTCGTTGTCTTATTCCGTTCACTGCCTACAGTGAGTTCTTTGTCACCTCTTCTCTCATTTGAAAAATAACTGTTCCGTTGCTCAAGCCATTGGGTGCTAGCTCGGTTGGTAAGGGTAGGATGGTTAAAGGGGAGATCCTAGGTTCAAATCCTAGGAACAGCTAGCATTGTTATATTAAAAATTAAAAAAAAAAAAAAATTCTGTTACTCAAACTCACTTCAAAAACTTTTGTACTCGCAGATGCAACTTATTTCATGGAAGTAGACCGGTTACTTCGCCCAGGAGGTTACCTGGTAATCTCTGGGCCGCCTGTAGAGTGGGCAAATCATGACAAGGAATGGGCAGATCTCCAGGCTGTGGCAAGAGCGTTGTGTTATGAGCTTATTGCTGTGGATGGGAACACAGCTGTATGGAAGAAGCCCAACGTTGATTCATGTCTTCCAAATCAGAATGAATTTGGGCTTCAACTGTGTGAGGAATCAAATGATCCAAGTGCTGCATGGTAACTATTCCTACGTAGTGATCTTGGTTCTTAGCTTTTACTCTCTTCTTTTCTCCAACCCCTTTTGTGGTCATAATTACATTTTGTTGAAAAGTAGTTAAGTTGTTAACCAACAATTTTCTTGGGAGTTGAAGTAAATAAATTAACATAACTATTTGCAGGTATTTCAAGTTAAAAAAATGTGTGAGTAGGATGTCTCTTGTCAAAGGAGAATTTACTGTTGGACAGATTTCAAAGTGGCCAGCTAGACTGACAAAAGCTCCTTTGAGGGCCCCGGTCATAAAAAATGGCATTGATGTGTTTGAGGCAGACACAAGGCGGTGGGCAAGGAGAGTTGCTTACTATAAGAACTCTTTAAACTTGAAGCTAGGAACTTCAGCTGTACGCAACATTATGGACATGAATGCATTTTTCGGAGGTTTTGCAGCGGCTCTTATATCTGACCCTGTGTGGGTGATGAATGTCGTACCTGCTCACAAGCTCTCGACTCTTTTTGCAATTTATGATAGAGGACTTATCGGTGTCTACCATGATTGGTAAGGTTTTACAGTATCCTGTTCTGCTTTATATTGTTTTGTATTTGAAAATTTGCTGACAAGACTAACTTGTATCTTCTGAACTCAACTAGTTATATAACACATGGGTAAATGAATTGTATTCGAGTAGTCACTTTTGTATCTTTTTTTTAACAATTCTCTCAAAACATAGCGTCAGTTAACTTGCAAGCGTGGGTGGTTCCATGAGTTAAGTGTCATTTGGTCCTAATAAGCGCTATAATCAGGTGTTTTGAAATTAAACGATTCTATCCCTGAAGCTAGTGCTCAAACTTCATGTCAATGTCTTTTGATTTTAAGGCTATGCTTTGTTTTTTTTCTCTATAAATATGCTTCCGTTCTACCAGTGTCCGTTTATGCTCTATATTTTTTTTGCCACTTGCATTTCTCTAATAATGATCCTGTTGCACACATCATACGTCAAACAGTGACTCATTCTGGTATTAAAGAATAGAGTGCTTCTATATTAAAAAGTGAAACCTTTTATTACTCTTCTAATGATTGCATTTATCTCTTTCCTATACGATTTTTGTTTTTTAATCGTACACTATTCATGATGCGTGGATTTTTGTTCGCAAGGAGTTCCCTATAATTATGGTAGTCTTTTGTGCCTCTTTATTGACACATGTTTTCCGATCCCAGGTGTGAGCCGTTCTCAACGTATCCTCGGACTTACGATTTCATCCATGTAACGGACATTGAATCTCTCATAAAGCATCAAGGTTCAGGAAAGAACAGGTAGTTACAACTTTATATCTTAGTCATATATGGATGCCTGTGCAGTCATCCATCGTAATATTCTTCTGTTAAACATCAAATCCTTCTTTTCCTTGTACCTTGATTGATTATCAATATAAGTTTTTCTTTTCAAAAAAGTAAACATCGATGCCTTGAGCATGCCATTTCTATCCATAGCTGCATTTCAACAACTTGCAACGCGGTTTCTTTATAATCCTAAAGAAAGATAGACGTTAGTCTTGCTAAAACTTTTAGGAAAGTGCATGATGAGTTTGTGAAAGCACCTTCTTCATTTGACCTTGACTTCGCTACAGGTGTAACCTTGTGGACTTGATGGTGGAGATGGATCGAATATTGCGCCCAGAAGGAACAGTTGTGGTTAGAGATTCTCCCGAGGTCATTGACAAAGTAGAACGCATAGTTCGTGCCGTAAGGTGGACAGCTACCATATACCAGAAAGAACCGGAATCGAATGGAAGGGCAAAAATTCTCGTCGCATCCAAAAACTTTTGGAAGCTGCCTTCAGCATCCCACTGATACAGCCTTTTCTCTCTTGTATGTAGGTATAGTTTACTTTATTCGTCATTATCCCAATTTGTGCCAAGAGTTTAATCTGCCTTTGTCAAGGGGATGCATTTTCTTTGTTGTTCCCTGTTTGGTATATCAGTTGGAAGTAGGGTTAGAGTATGTGGAGAAAGAGAAAACGATGAAAGAAAAAAAAAAAGAAGCCCTGCTGTTTTAATGTTAGGTTTGCACAAAGTAATGGCAGCTCAAATCCAAGTTAGCTCCAAGGATACCGTAATTTAAAGTTTTTTTTTCCTCTCTTTTTTCATCAGTAAGTTGATGTTTTGCATTATTTTCTTCATCATCATTGCCGTCTTTCCCGCTGCATTATTCCACAGTAGCAATCAAGAACGCTGCTTGGTTTGCATTGTGTTATTCTGTTACTTTTTTTTTTTTTGCCTGGTTGGACAGCTGTAAGATTATTATTTCTTCGTTACAAATTATTTTAATGTGAATTTTGCTTCTAGGAAGAAAACATTTACACATAAAAGCTGTCAATTTGAACAGGGCTGGCCCAGGCCGGTCTCTTCTAGCGAGGTCTTGGCCCCGCTGTAAGAAGCAACCCATATGTTTACGCCCAAAATGGAACTGGGCCAACCTTTCCCGGTTATATATAGTTTTGTAATAATTACATAATCATTATTTTTTTAAAGAGTGAATTAATATTTGTATTTGTTATGTAAATATTACTTATATGTTTTTTTAAAAACTTTATATATTTAGAACCTTAAAATACTCTCTAACTAAATATTATCATGTTTTTAAATTTTTATAACAAAATTTTTTATTTTTTGAATAGTTAAATTAAGAAAAAAATATACACATATATTTCTTATTTTAACATATTATATTGATGTATTATCATTATCACTTGAAGTTTTAAAAAAATAAAATAAATGTCACTGAGTATCATTATCATTACGTATCATTGACTTAATGATATAACAATTATATAACTTATAAGATATACAAAAAGACTTAATTAATAATATATCATTATTTTAATTACATATCATAAAAAAAAAGAAATATTATTCACTTGAAGTATTAAGAAATGAATGTTATTGCGTATTATTATCATTACGTATCATTAACTTAATGATATATTAATTATATAACCAATAAGACACAAAAAGACTTAATAATACGGTGTCATTAATTTAATTACAACACCTTAATTTCAATTTATCGGTAAGATGATATCAGTAATTTAATTACAACACCTTAATTTTAATTTGTTGGTAAATTTAACTTGTCGATTAAAAAATTTCCTCTTTTTAGGGAATTTTAAAATTGTTATTTTAGATGCCAATTTAAATTTAAGCAATAAATACCTTACTTTTAAAGTTTTTTTTTAAAATATAATGATATTATAATCCGTTTGAAATCTTAAATATGTATATTATAGTTATTTTAAAAAAATAAATTAAAACTAACAATATTATTATTATGGTAATTAATGTCTTTATACATACACATTGAAATATATTAAGAATATTTATAAACTGCAGACATATTTTAATTCTACAAATAAAAAAGGGTCACATGTGTGACACCTCGTCTTTTCAGGCAGTCATTTAACTTTCTTATACATCATTTTTTAAACATTAATCTTGCTTACTTAATAAGAAAAATACTGAAATAATTTTTTTTAACATCTTTTAAACAATCTTAAAGGCTGTTGCGACTTCTGCCGCCATTTGAGTTGAGACATTGCCTAACACTTGACTTTAAAACTATTTCAAATCGTTTCTTAAAACTTATTAAGAAACATTTACTAAAACTTAACTTTATAAGTAAATAAAACATTTTATAAAAATATCGTAAAACTTTGAAAACGTTTTTTAAAACTTTGACTATTTTAAAACTTTGAAAACACTATATTATATAAGGAGAAAACATTTTCTTTGAATAGTAGAAATTTACTGTGATAGTATCTATATCCAAATCTTTGTATCTGTCTTTCGCAGCATTAAGCTCTTCAAATAAGTCCTATTAATCACCCTTAAGACTACCTACATCGTGAAGGTGCTTTTTATGAGCTTTCGTTCAGTAAGTTCAAACATAAACTCACAAATAACTAAAACATGTTTTAAAAGCTTTTCTCTTAAAAACCTTTTTCTTAAAACATTTTTTACAAACGTTTTTCATAGTACATTTCTTAATCGTTTTTCTTAAAATGTCATTTATAAAACTTTTCTTGAAAACATAAAAATGTTTTTCATAAACATTTATCGTAAAATATTTCTCAAAATGTCTTTCATAATATAACCTATAAATATTTCATAAAAAAGAATTCGAGCAAAATCAGAAAATATGACTCCATTTATGCTCAATTATGATCATTCAATTATGAATGTTTTATAAACATTCTTTTCTTACTTTAATTTTCTATCTTTGTTCCTTAACCTTCCTTATCTTACTTTAGTGTTTGTAGTAACATCATTAATCATGAGATCATGAACATAATGCTTTCATTGTAGAAGACTTAAGACCATCGAACATCGAGGTCATGTACCTCACATGAAGGAGGTCAAAGCTTTAACTTTACTGATGTACTTCATATCAAGGAGGCTGGTATGACACTTTCTTTTTATTTTTACTTTACCTTCTTTTTAATTTTAGTGAGCATATCAAATGCTAACATATTATATGTAAACACATTTACAAAGCATAACTTGTACTCTTTAGAACTTTGTGCATTTCACATGCAAACATAATTTAAATACATGAAAAATCATAACTTGAACTTTTTAAAACATTATACGTATCAAATACAAATATACTTTAAACATAACAAATTGCAAACTCATTGCAAATCTTGTTTTAAACTTTAAAATATTTTGCATATCAAGTGCAAACATATTTTAAAAACAACTTGCATAACCATTGCAAACACATTTACAAACATATACATAAGCATTTGAAAATCATTTACTTCATGTTGTATGTGAGGTTTGAAACTTACCTAGATAATGCTCTAGCGTTCCCTATTTCGTTCATTTTCCTTTCATGAGTCGGCTTTTGTGTCATAATCAAACAACAGCCAACTTATTAGTTAACTTTCTTTTTATCAATCTACTCGATTGATAATAAAACTTAAACATTAACCATTCTTTCTTTTTAACTTAACTTGGTACCCTATCTGTTTATCCTTCTCTTTACTTACCATTCTTTCTGCTTAGCTCTGTAACTCACCAGGTTACCTCTTTCTTTACTTGACTTTATAACCTACCAGGTTACTGTTGTTCTTAAGCATCCTTTAGTTAAATCTCCCGTCTTACTAGCAGTTTCATTACTTAATGTATTATATAAAATTTTTCATCTAAGAACGTTTTGCTAGTTTGGAATGTTCAACTCCGTTTTAACCATTTTCTTAAAAGTGACGTTTTTATCTTTAACGGGTTTTTTGTCCATTTCATAACTTTATAAAAACTTGTTGCTTAACTTTACCATTCCATTACCTAAATATTACGAAAAAATTTTCACTAAAGAGTGTTTTCCGATATCAGGAGTTTTGGGTTTGTTTTGGCTATTTTCATAAAATGACCGTTTTGCCCCTAATGTTTTTCTTTTATTCTTTCCTTAACTAAACTTTAAATCCTTTAAAAGTCAGCATCTATGAGTACTCACTATGTACAACAAGGCAACAACTCAACATTCTGTGGCGAAAACCTAGTTTTCACACGATTTTACAATTTTGGCCCCAAAACAAAAACAACCACTACATACCAAAACATTCAGTTTCTCTCAAGGAATAAAAATTTCTAAAGTTCCATAGTCAAATTCCAAACATTTCAAAACGTTTTCATTTCTTGAAATTTTGTACTCAAAAATTTGTAAAATTCATAATTCCTTAACCAAACGAAATTTTAATAAACTATCAACGTTGTCTTAATAGTTTCAATGAATTCTACAACTTTTATGTTTTAATTTTCCTCAAATTCTAATGTTTAGGTAGACTTTTTGGCTGATTTTCAAATCTGTTGAGCCTTTGTCAAACTTTACAATTAAGTACTTTTAGAATTTTATAAAACTTCGTTCACAAAAGTTGTTTCCCTCACTATGCTTGTAAATTTTAAAACTTATTTAGAACATAATTTGGCCTCTAAGACCCTCAAAATTCTATTCCCTTGAAACTAGTTAAACTTTACATTTTGTATTTAACGATTTTCCACTTTTAAACCTAAAACCTTTACTTTCTTTGTTTCTATCATCATCATCATCAATCCAAAATATAAAAAAAATCATAACATAGTGTCTATTTTACATGCCATAGACAAAACATTTCATCATACACTTGACATACATGTTATAACATAAACTTTTCAAGTATAAAGTTTAGAAATTTATCTAATCTTTGTCAACCTTTTTGATCCTCCTTTGTCAAGCTCAAAACTTTGTCATGTCTTCTTCACAAAAACCATGACAAAACCCCAGTCAAAACCCATCTAAAACTTGAAAAAAAATCACTAAAACCCTTAGAAAAAGTTTAGAATCTTACCTCCAAAGTTGCAAAACTTTGCACTAAAACACTAGAGCTTGCTTTAAACATGATTTGGAGGCTTGATTTTCATCAAAATTTCTTGAGAGAGAAAGCCTGAGGGGACGGTTTTTGGTGTTGGAAAAATAGTATGTAGCAGAATTTTTAAAATTCTATATCAGAGTATTTTCTAAAGTACAAGTTTGACACACTATATGCATAAATTAACCAGATCTTATTAACTTTGTTTGCCAAAAAGCTCCGCAATCCGTGAAGAAAAATAGTGTTCTAGAAGGACCTCAACTAACTGGCTTTCTTTGTTATTCTCTATCCATGATCAAAGTAAGTGTGGGCTCACATCGTTAAGCTTTTCCACCAGGTGCCTGTCCTTCCAACCAATTGAGAAATACCTAAAGCTACAATTCGTGATTTGTTAATGATAGTTCTTCGGGGAGTTTCAGAGTCTTACTTTAGATTTCTCAACTGATCTAAATAATGTTGAGACTCACTCCCCTTTTATAAAGGTTGGGTCCCAGAGTCAGTCCTTATTAGACAAGGCCTTAAAAATTCGAATCAGATTTAAATCAAAATCAATATCTAATAAAATTCTTCATGAAAATGCGTAATCTTTTTATCCCCGGTTAGCAGGCCAAACTGGTAGATCGGTCTACCAAACCTCCTCAATTGGCTAGCGGAACTTAAAGATCGGTTTGTCGAACTTGCGATAAAAAATTCCCTACGAATCTTTATTTTCCACCCAAGATTCTGTCGATAGAGTCTCAGTTTTAATTCAAATAACTCAATAGAGAAGTTATCTAATTAAAACAGTCATATCTAGATAATCTCTAGAAAAATAAATATTTCTAGTAATTCAACAAGTTTATCTTGAATTAATTTATTCAAAATTAATCCAACCGATAAATATATATGAATTATATGTTCCTGATAATTTAACAAGTTTATCTTGAATTAATTTTCACAAAATTAATTCAACCGATAAACAGACATGAATTATTTGATCCTATCAAATTTTTAGCCAATCTAATAATATGACACAAGTCACCAATTATTAAAAAAGCACGCCATATTGTTATAAGATTTTTATGAGCTAGCAAAGGGGACCTGATGGACTTATACAGCTCAAGCTCCTGATAATTATGAAACCCAATATCCTAGATATATATTTCATAATTATCAACTCTAACGTTACACCACTAAAAGCGTAAAGCTGCGCTCTCGAACCATGTAGAATTACAAAGCCCGTATAGCTAAGTCTCCATGATATATCATAATGTATCGTATCCCCATAAGATTATCTATAATCAGCTTAAGGGCAAGTTTTGTCTTACCTTCCTGATTATGTTTATCTTAAGTTCCGTTATCTCACCATCGAAAAACTTATCATCCAAAGACGGTATACCATTCGGTTACACCTATGTATCCAAATGGTTGAGTGTTTCAGTTTTCTAATTATAGGATAACGCATATAAGAGAATATCATTACTCTTAAAGATGAGTTATAGATTCCATATCTATGAATAACAGGTCTACGCCATCAAAAATCATGCCTTCAACGTATCGACATGTGTACCACTACTAAAATATAGATGTCACTCTTTAGTACATCAAAAGACATAAGTCAAGACAATGAGCCCACTATTCATCTCAAGATTAAGATACAACACAAATGATTGTCTAAAATGAATGATTTCTCAAGACAAAATTATTAGTCCAAATCAATTTATTTTATGTCCCGATCTAATACATTGTCACCTATGACAAACCATCTCCCGTTAGGGCTATAGACAATATAACAATCTTTGCATGAATAAAGCACTCAACTTTATTCTCTCGATTGCAGATCTTTTGATTTAGACCATCATCTTAAGAATTGTGTCTTACGTATAATCTGTCCATCATATGCCTAATTCTTAAAGGTTTAGTCCAAATCAATGATTTCTCAAGACAAAATTATTAGTCCAAATCAATTTATTTTATGTCCCGATCTAATACATTGTCACCTATGACAAACCATCTCCCGTTAGGGCTATAGACAACATAACAATCTTTGCATGAATAAAGCACTCAACTTTATTCTCTCGATTGTAGATCTTTTGATTTAGACCATCATCTTAAGAATTGTGTCTTACGTATAATCTGTCCATCATATGCCTAATTCTCAAAGGTTTAGACCGATAATCAAAGTCCAGAATTGCAATTGCAATGGATTTGAGCAAAATCTACCGAGCGTGAAGATGTTAGCTTCCAATTTTGTTATGTTTCATTTATTATTATTATTATTATTATTATTGTTGTTATTGTTATTGTTATTGTTATTAGTATATCTTTTGAAGATCCAAGAAAGACAGGTTAAAACTTTGTACCAATCTAAGATACGGTACTGTTGAAACTATGGGTTTTTTTTCTGAATGTTCCAAACTCAGGGCATCATTCTGTCTCGTGAGAAGGGTTGGCGTTCTCAGGTGATTTCAGGAAGGTAGTTTATCTTCTATCTCCATATATATGATACATGGACTCAAAAGTGCGCTAGAGACCAATTCGAACATAATATCTTATCGAAGATAATGAGTAACCTACCACCACACCAAATGGCATATGGTTATTTCTTATCACCTATAAAAAAAACCTTGGTGATTGCAGGATTTTTTGTCAATATATATATATATATATATATATTTATGTTATAAATAATATATATGCATAGGGTTAGTCATGAGTATTGTATAAGTGTCGAACTCATTTATTTCATTTGTTAGATTCAGAATGAATAGTTGTGATAGAGGATAAGATTGGCTAAGAGCCCATTTAGGAACATAGGTTTGAACCATGAAACATAGGTTCGAATCAACTTTGTGCTTTCACTTACAAAATTTAAATTACTACAACGTTTTAAATTCAAATGTTTGGTTCAAATTGACTCTCCAAACGAGCTCTAAATTTCAATCTAAAGGTCACCAACACAATACTTCTTTATCAATAAATAAATAAGAACTTTACAATAATAAATTGAGGAAAAGAGTACACATATAGAAGAACAAGTCATCGTTCCTATATTTATCCTCACAATTCAAAGGAAACGCCATTTTGTGTCTCAAAGAAGAACACAAAGGTCAAAGAGGCAGAAGAAATCTCAACGGTCCTTGGTGTTATATGGGGAATTAGATACAGGGCATTGGGAAGAAAAACCAGGAGATTTCTACGCCCTTCTGGATTTGAAATATTTGATCTCGCGCTATTGTGCAGCTCGCAAGGGGTGTTGGATCTGATGTTACACAAATTGCGCATTAGTGTCACATTTTTTCTTCATGCAAGCTACACTCATCATATACATTTTTGTTAGTCCTTTAACTATCGAAACAGAGAATTTTTTATTTTCTACATTCCTTTTTTATTGCAAAAGGATAAAACAAAGTTAATTTGACAATCAGACGGTGTGGCACAAAACACTAGCCCTTTTATTAAATCGAATTCACTATGTTACACGCATTGTGTTCTAGTGTTGCACATTATATCTCTATATATTATACTAGTGTCAGGTGACGTATAATTTTTTAATCTAATGTTTCATTTCTGATTAATGTGCAATTATTGTTACACCTTTTAATCTAACTAAATAACCATTTTGGGGTAAGCTTCTGACCTACCTAGGAATGGTGATGAGGTGAGTTTGGGACGAGTGATCTTCCAGCCAACTTGTCCCACGAAGAAAAACAATCCTTATCTCTACCCCTATTAAGCCACATTAGTTGACAAGAAATGGGACAAGTTTTCCTATCAAGGGTTCAGGGTACTTGCTTATCCCATTAATCTAATCAATTATTTTCATAATTAAAAAAATTGATAGTTAATAATTTAATTAATTATTAATTAATTCATTTATTTTTGACTTATTTTACTTTAAAATTACATAATTTTAAATTAATTAATTAAAACTAATAATTCTATTTATCTAAACAACACGATGCACCTTATGCCTAGTAAGGGCATGTGCCCCCGCTGAGCAGAAACAAAAGCATTACATCTGTTGTCCAAATATTTATATATATACACCATTTTTAAGAAGCCGCCCCACTGATCAAGTAAACACTCCCTTTAATAATATCCTGGGTTTCGTCTTAGGGACCGCTTTTGGGCTCCGATTCTTTTGTTATAGGGTGAGCTCCATTTCCTTTGTATTAGAGTGTTTTATCTATATGTCTTTTTCAATTTGAAGTCGACATAAAACTCCACTTTTTTTTTTCCTCTTGGTTTGCGAAACAATTAGTCTCTTTCTCTCTAAATGTGATAAAAAGTTCGCCTTAAATATTTTATTATATATTTTAATTAATAATAATTTTTTTGCCCTACTGTATTCAAATTCTAGATCTGTCACTATGTTCAAATAATGTTTACAAAAATGGTTGGAGGCTAATCGACTCATAATTTCAAACTCCAATGGAACTAATATATTAGTTAAACTTTTTAATTAATATATTACTCTTTTATTAATTTATTGTTACTCTACCAAAAACTTAAAATTATACTATTGAAAAAATATAATTACTCATATTTCAGTGTTGTTTATTTGATATAATCATTGTATATAAAATCATCCTCCATAATTAATTCATAATTCATGAATTGAGCGTTCTTATTATTCAAAACCCTAATCAATGTTCAAAAGAATTATTTATCTGCTTCTCGTTAGAGAAGAAAGAGATTCCATCTTGTAATATTAACATTCTCGGCTACTTACTCATTATGCCTCCAAAATACAAAGATTAATTCTCAAAATCTGTATCGAGTAAATCAAAAGATATAATTCTATAAATATTAATCTGTTAATAACTCAAGGTTAAGATTATCTTGTATATGATCATTAGTCTATGTGATTAAAACTCACTATATTTAACGAAAATTTTTAGTCGTTTATATTACATCATATTCTGATCCTATATAATCTCATTATATATAGTGTATTCATTTAATGACTTACTACTTTAACAGTTCAAATAAGACCACTTTATTCTTAATGGAAATAATCTACACTAGTAATTCTCAATAAAGATTTCATACTTTAATTGAATAATTAATTATATATTACTAACTATTTTAATTATGATCCTTAAATATTATCATCTTATATATGACACTTATATACAATAAATAAGGCCACATAGATAATTATGAAATTTTAATGATGTTTATAAAATATTCAAAAAATACATGCACACAATAATGAAAAAATTCACTTTATTTATTTATTTATTAATTTTAATATGTCTTAAAACGTCTATTCTAACATTTAAGGCTGTTCCTACATGTAGATGAGTTTGTGGGTAATTGTCAAGACTATTTGGGAGGCAACGTTGAAACTATAGTTACAGTTCAAAATCAATTTTGTTACAGATTTTTTCTTACAAACTTTAAATTACAATATTATTTTTAATTTAAACCGTTAGTTCAAACTGAGTTTCTAAACTCTGTAGGTCTAAAGACGTATCCCTCCTGCCGCTAAAAAAATTATTGCCAATAAACAATGAACAACTAACATGCCTTTTCTTTTTATTTACTAACTCGACTTCATATATTGTCGCTGGAGACTTCATCTATATACGATACTATGATGATGACATATGATGAGGACATCGGTAGCACAAGCAAGAGCGTGTGGGATGAGACATATTCAGATCCAATTTAAGTTTCCATTGGTCCGGTTACGAGAGCTCTTGCGAAGAAGTTCAAAGAAACGCTTATTGGACTGATTCAAGCAACTTGGGCTCAAGCTATTGCGTGGAGGCCCATTAAGGGAATTGCATGTGACATCCAGACAAACAAATGTGTGATTCAAGTTCTAGAAGGGACCGAGTAATAATGTTCGCAGAATTAACAAGTGATTAGCACCATATGGCTACAAATAATTAAGCTATTTTTCATTTCAGTTACTTTCTCGTTTTGAGGTGACAAGTGGCAAGAAGAATCATCTATTTACCTATTTATTGTCTAGTTTCCTTTTCTTTTAGAAAACATGCGTTTCTTTATTTCATATTATTGTAAGGCTTTTAAGCCGTTTAGGGAACTTACCTTATTTGCTTTAGATTGGGCCTTTTTTTAGCTAGTAATTGATTTGCCTGAAATTTCATGGACAATTAGGAGTTGAAAATTCACAAAGGGGAAACCACTACATATTGTAACAAATTTTATTAAATGGACATCAGTTTACACACAATTTGAGGTTTAATCCTCTTCGGTTCCTAAACGAACTATTCGAACTTATCGAAAAATTTTGTGGCTTTCATAGACTCATCAATCAGTCCATCCATAGCTGATTGTGGCGTCCTCACATATCAAGGTTCGTGCTTCTTGTTAGGCACTGGGTCGCGGTTCCATTCAAAACGATTAGGAATTTCGACCTTGTCGATCAATTTTTGATTAGGGTCACGTCATTTTTTGGTGGGGTTCGTATCATTTTTGCGATTTTGTTTACCGCGGTCAAGTTCATTAAGGGTTGCAAGATTTTCACTTTGTGCAAAAGATTCAATGCGGTTATTTAATATTCTTATAGTTTTTAATTTCTTGTGAATGAAAATGAAAGAAAGCATCCATTGAATCTAGACTTGTTAAGAGCGATACTTCTCTGCCTCCATATATGACTCCTAGAGATCGTACTTGTATACGTCAAAATGAAAAGAGTGAAATATTTTTCTTCTAGAGTCTATTAGGCATGTCAAGAGCATGATTTTTAGTCAATGGCATTGAAATGCATGGGGTGATTTGGAATCATGAAACTAGAGATTGAGTTTCTGACTCCAACTATTTGGAAAAAGGGCTAAAAAGAAAGTGAAGGAAATTATGGGGAGTTTGTGGGGAGGGTTTTTCGAGCAGAAGAGGAGAAATGAAATAGAGAAAGAGACAGAGGCTTTTACGGTGGACTGGAGGCTTTAAATGCGAAGGTGGTGGCAATGGATACAGGAAAATTGTATTAATGCAACGCCCAAAAAGAGAAGCCAAATGGGTGTGGTGGGCAGGTGGGGCTCTTTGAGGTCTAACTGTGAAGTTGTACCATTCAGATTAAAAAATGCAAATCCAATTCTTCGTTCATTCACTCACACACGTGCAAGGAGGTCAGAGCCACCGACCGCAACTCTAAGCGTAGCCCTATGATCTGACCGTACACCAAATAAATTTTAAGAGGGTGAAAACACCGCTATAATTTATTAGTTTCACCTTTTATTGCATAAAATAAAAATACGATACATTGTAAACCTTTCAGATGCTATAATGTTTTAGTTTTAACTTATTAGATCCAACTACGTTTTTAAACATACTCCAAAACTTTTGCACAAGTGCAAAAGTCTTTTTAGAAAAGTTTTTTTGAAAATTTATATTTTGTGACTTTAACGAAAAACTCTTCTAAAAAGGCTAAACTTTTTTTAAAAAAATACCCAAACACTTTTATAAGCAACAATTAAGTCCAAGAAAAAAAAAAAAAAACAAATGAAGAATCCCACTAAACCCCTCACATTGGGATTTATGCAACGGATATTTGAATTTTGGATTTGTACTACACTCAAAGATCAACCAACATGAAAAATAATTTGAATTAAAAAGAATTGATGGCATGTTATCTAATTTTCTCAAATAACCTTTAGAAAAGGGACACAATTTTTTTTCCAAATTTTTTGTTCACGGAAACACAATGTTTTTCAATTAGACTAATCTCGAAAAAATCATAGTTCGAGGGGATGATAATATAATAATAACGGCAAGCCTTTGGATTGGTTATTTTTAAATAATGATCATAATCTTAACATATATAAAAGTTTCAACGTGTCCCTGCCAGTTGACACATGGTGTTTCGCCACCAAAAAAAGGACGACACGTCTTATTCGCCTCCCCCTCCCCCTCCCCTTGCTTTTACTAATTGTTTCCTTTTTAGCTCTTCAATTTTTCCTTTTCAAATACTTTTTTCCATTTTGTATTTGTATTTTTTTTGTTTCTTTTGTTTCTTTTTTCTTTTAAAATTTCATTGTTTTGTTATAAAATACTATGCTTTTTTTTTTCTTTTTCTTCTTTGTTTTTTTTTTCATAGCCTCATATGTTTAGTTTTAAAATTACCCTTATTATGTAATAATTTCTCTTATATATGTCTTTGCTTAAATATTTTGTCAATTGTGTTCTTTAGATTGTTGTTATTCTCCTAATTGCCCTATTAGAATAATTTTACCTCAAATGTGTTCTTTCTAACATCATTTCACTTCTTATATAAATCCCTAATTAACAATGTATAAATTTTGTTTGGTTAAAATCTGCCAAAACATGCATGCTTTTAAAATTCTCGTATCAAACGGAATTAACAAACTAAATACGCACATGTATAGCACCTGCTTTCACCTAGTAGAAGAAACAAGAAAAAGAAAAGAAAAGAAAAGAAACCAAAGAATTAAAGAGTCTTGGGAATATGAAAAGAAATGGAAGTTTAAAAATGGGTCCTATTTAGATTAGAACCTAATCGAGGGTGAAAGGTCATGTGAGGTGTGGGTCTATGAATGGCAACAGTACGCTCAACCACCATTGAATTGGGATCTTTCAAGTCACAATCCGCCTTAGTTTGGATTTCTTCTTCGGGGTGAACAATTCCTTTGTCCGTTATGTTTCTAAATAGCATTTGGAATGAGTTGCTCTCCACATGTCCTAATAGAGTTTAGGTTTATGTCCAAAAGAATGGATCCATTTTGTACCTATCTTTTTCTGTACTTGACTCAATGACCCGCTCAATGTACCCTCTATTTCTCTTAAGCTATCCATATTGCATTGATTTTTATACTTTCTAATACCCTTCATTGGACATGAGAATGCTTGTTCTTCTGTCTTTTATGTGCTTGCGCTTAATTTGGTCGAGATATGACAAACGTCACAAGTCGTACCCGAAACAGTACTCTTAGATTCTTTTTACAACATTTTTTTGGTTTGCACATAAACAAAAATTCGAAAAAAAAAAAAGAAAGAAGTTATTCTACGAGCTTGAAGCTCGCAATGAGAAAAGTTTTAAAGCAAGAAAATTTTAGGATTTTTCTCATTAGTTGCTTCTTTGACGTTTTACTTTTATTTTTATTTATTGGTTTTATGTTTCTTTATTATTTTATGTTTTTAGATTTGTAGACTTTTTTCCTTGTCTTTTAAATAAAGTTTTCCCTTTTAAATTTGGTTCAATCTTGAACTACCATGTGACCGCTTTTTGGTGAACAGATTTACGAATAAGGTCAGGTTCGCGTAACTTGCCAACCAGGTTCGCGTAACTTGCCAACTATATGCATGTATACATATATTGGGTGGAATTTCCTTTGTGAAGAAGAGGTAAAGGAAGATAAGATCAGATGAAGGGAAAATCATAAGTTAATATTGTAACAAAACAAAACGAACAGTTACTTATATGTCATTGATGAAAATTGGAAACTGCAGTAGGTGAATACTGAAAATGAGGTGATACTTGGTAAATTATGGTACCCCCTTCGTTCCCTAGCTGTTTATTTATAATGCCCTAGTCACAGGCTGTTTTTTTTTTCTTTTTTTTTTTTAAATTTCCTTTCCTTAATTTGGAGTTACAATGAAGGAAAAATCAGGGCAGTTAATCATTCAGGTTTAAGCTTCAAAAATGGCACAATGTAGCTAGGTTTCAAAAGAGTACTTAAATTCAAGTCGAATTAAATTATTATGGCCAAAATTATGATGTGTATATATAGTTAAAGGGATCACCTAAACTCATAATAACGGATCAAGAATTTGATACAAAGAGGACTCTCAAGATATGCTTTTTTTGTTTGTTAGTAAATTGACACACCATGTGCCCTTTAAAACACAAAAGCACATTAATGTCTTTATTGTACAGCAGTGGATGTGGCCAGCTAGCTAGATGAGAAAACATAGCTCAACGTCACATCTGTTCTCTTCAAAGTAAATTGACATAACATGTGGTGGCCTTTTAACCATATAGCTACCTAAATTTTATATTAAGAGACAAAAGGCTACACGAACTTCACAAATAACCTGCTACTATAACATGTAGAAATGAGAGGGTTAAATTAAAAAGGTTAATGGTAAAAAAAAATTCTCTATCACATAACTATTATATAGAATACATGTAATGGTACATACACAATTTTACATGCTGAGATAGGTTTTATGAACATACATGTAATGGTACACCTATAACTCTACACGTAAACCTATACCATAGCAATTGAAATTTAATAAGGGAAAACACTGTCGTAAAATTGGTTTAGACCATCAACTTTAGTTTGAATTGTGGTTCCTAAATACCTTATATTATTTATTTATGGAGAGATTGTAAACTTATGCATACTTTAAGAGAGAAGGGTCAATTAGACATTGTTGTATTATTAAAAATTTTATTTGTTATAGTTGTGTTAGTTAGAAAAAAAGATAGCATTTGGCAAGTTTTTTTATTAATTACAAAAATTTTCCCTTAACTGTAATCTTTATAACACTATGTTTCCTGAACTTTAAAACGTAAAAACGTAACATTTGTTCTCCTGCTTTATGAAATATTCTTTAAATTATAATTTTTAACATAAATGATGTAAAATCAAACAAATAGTGAGGATTGTTGAAAAGGTTAACGAACCATTATACTGTTAGCTTACTCCTGTACAATTACATAAATGTGAAAAGAGATTATTTTTTAAAAAAATAAATGATTTTTAGGTTTTTTAAGGTCAGCATTTATAATGTTTTTACACCAAGATACGAAAAAAAAATTATCTTAATCCTACTAGCTAAAAATTTCTAAAAATTAAATTACTTTTATTTGAGGGGATAAATGTTGGAATTAAAATATGAAACGCAGAGGAAGGAATGGATTGTTGACAAACAAAAATTTTCTAAAAACTTTGTTTATCAGGAATAGATATATAATTTTAATTAATAATAGAAAGCTTTAAGAATTTTACTAACCTTTTGTAGGCTATCAGGGTATCCTAGCTTTCCTCTTTGACACCACGATCTTTCAATCCAGGCCCCACATCAATAGAAAGACGAGTGGGCGTCAAACTGCAAGAATGAATTGTCCTCACACTTTTTTGAATCTACTATGTACTCAACACATGAGATAGCAGACTTTTTTTTCAGAGAAGAACTCTCAGTTTTTTCTCTCTGAATATTTTGTAAAAGTTACGTGAATGAAAAAACTCTTGAGATAAGAGTTATCTCTCCTTTTTTATATCTGAGCAATTAGTTACTTTTCAATTAACTTTCAATTTAAAATAACCACCATATCAGATATATGGGGAAATGATATATTTTGCATGATTCTAACATTTTTCCTTTCCTTTTTTATTTTTTTATTTTTTATTTATTTTTAAACGAATTAAAAAAAAAACATTAACTTTTAATATATATATATATATATATATATATAAAGAAGTTCACCGTTTCGTTCAAGGTGATTTCTGGTTTTTTATTTTTTTAAAAAAAATGAATCATAACTGATTCGTATAAGTATATATATATATATAAACATCAACTTTTCAAACGTCAACTTTCCTTTATTTTAGTATATATATATATATATATATATATATTAATAAATAATAAAATCTAATATATATATATATTAAAATAAATAAATCTCATTTATTTAAAAATAAAAAAATAATCAATTAATTTAATTAACTAATGCTCAGTTAAATATGACAACATTTATCACATTATATCATGTGTCATAAAGAACATTTTTCTGTATCACATTAATAATAATTCAAGTGTGAAATAATTAATTCAGAATTCAATAATTCTAAATTAAATATGTATAATTCATTCTATGCATAAATCCAATATAGTGTTACAGAGATGGTATTGGGGACCTATGGACCTATAACTCAAGCTCCAATAAATTTAACAATTAATTAAATCTTTAATTAATGTGCCAAATTTATTAGTTTTAGTGTTACTCCACTAAAAATCTGAAACTAAACTCTTGAGATTATAGTGAAATTACTCAAAGAAAATAAGCGAGTAATCCATTGATATAATCATTACATATAAGTCAGTCATCCATAAATAGTTTATAATAAGAGCTAGGTTCAATCTCTGTTTACCTCTCTTATTATATCTTTATCCTTGAGTTTCAATAATCCTCTAATGAACAGTTAATTCATAATCTTATGATGAATGAGCGCTCTACTGTTCAAACCTTGAATTATCACTCAAGAGAACTATTTTTCTAACTTCCATAGGGAAGGAATGGATTCCATATCCGTATAATATTATTCCCAGCCATTTATTCAATTATATTTTCAAGATGCTAAGTTATGATTTGTGCTTATACGAATCTTACCATGCAAGTTAAAAAACATAATGTCATAAATAGGAGTCTAATAAATACTCGGGATTAAGACTGTCAAATATATGATCATCATAGTGATAAATTTGAATACTCTATTTGTAGCGGATGATTATTAGAGATTTATAATTTATCTGGTCCAGTCCTATATAATCTCATTATATAAAGTACCTCCAATCCAATGTCTCTACATTAATAGTCTGGATAATGACTATTTCATTCTAAATGAGATTGGACCGTACTTGTAATGTTTAATTAAAGATCCCAAACTTTAATTAATTATTAGGACTATTTAGATTATTATCTATAAATTTTATCCCTAAGCATATAACACTTATATGCTAAATTTATAGTCACATGAATAATTATAAAATTTTCTCGATGTTTATAAATGTATTCATAACACATATAATCAACCAAAATAATAATAAATGTTACTTTATTTATTTATTAACAATATGTATAATGTCACAGCTTTTAGGACACCAAACCCAACAATCCCCACTTGCCCTAAAGCAGGTGAGACATGTCTCTAAGACCTAAGCCTTCCATATGTCCCTTAAAGCTCTTTGTAGGCAACATCTTGGTAAAAGGGCCAACAAGGTTGTTTTTCGACGCTATCTTCACAACTTTTACATTGCCTCGATGTACTATTTCTCTGATCAAATGATATTTTCTCTCTATATGCTTTCCTCTTTTGTGGCTTCTACGTTCTCTTGAATTTGCTACTGTACCACTATTATCATAATACAGTGTAAGTGGTTTATCCATGCCTGAAACTATTTATAGATCACTTAAGAACTTACGGAGCCAAACAACTTCTTCAGCTGCTTCACAAGCAGCTACATATTCAAATTCCATAGTTGAATCAGCAATGCAAGATTGTTTGATGCTTCTCCAAACTATGGCTCCACCACCAAAAGTAAACACTGATCTAGACGTAGATTTATATGTGTCTTTGTTTGATTGAAAATCAGAATCAGTGTAGCCAATGGGAATCAAATTCTTACCAAAATATACCAGCTTATAGTTTCTCGTTCTCCTAAGATACTTGAGAATATGTTTAACCGCTACCCAATGATCTAATCCTGAGTTGGATTGATACCGATTGACTATACCCACCGCATAGCAAATGTTAGGTCTTGTACACAACATGGCATATATTAGACTTTCCACTGCAGATGCATAGGGTACCGTATCATGTTTTCTTCCTCTTGAGGTGTCTTAGGATACTGCTCTTTTGAAAGATAAACTCCATGACGTGTAGGTAAATTACCTTTCTTGGAGTTTTGCATCGAAAATTTGATAAGCACCTTATTGATATACGATGCCTGAGACAGCACCAACAGTTTGTTCTTACGATCTCTTATAAGTTGGATTCTAAGAACATAACTTGCCTTTCTTAAATCTTTCATTTGGAATTGGTTGGCGAGCCATTTCTTTACATTAGATAATACGCCTATATCATTCCCAATGAGTAGGATATCATCTACATAAAGAACTAAGAAAACTACCTTTTTATCTTTGATGTTCTTGTATACACAAGGTTCATCAATATTTTGATCGAAACCATAAGATTTGATCACTTTATCAAATCTCAAGTTCCAAGATCTTGAAGCTTGCTTGAGTCCATAGATGGACCTTTGCAACTTGCAAACTTTTTGCTCTTGACCTTTGACTACAAACCCTTCTGGTTGCACCGTATAGATGCTTTCCTCAAGATGACCATTCAAAAAGGCAGTCTTGACATCCATTTGTCATATCTCATAATCAAGACAAGTAGCAATGGATAAAAGAATCCGAATGGATTTAAGCATAGCTACAGGAGAGAAAGTTTCTTCATAGTGAACTCCCTCCTTTTGGGTATAACCCTTGGCCACAAGCCTAGTTTTGAAAGTCTCAACTTTTCCATCCACTCCTCTTTTCTTCTTGTAGATCCACTTGCACCCTATGGGTTTTATCCCTTCAGGCAGGTCTACAACTTCCCAGACTGAATTGGAGTACATGGACTCCATTTCAAGGTTCATAGCCTCCAGCCATTTCTCTTTCTCAGAATCTTCTATTGCATCATGGTATGTCAATAGATCATCTTTACCATTATTAGAGATAGCAGCATGTGCTTCTCCAATTTCCCTATAGTGAGCAGGTGGTCTCACAGCCCTCCCACTACGTCGAGGTGGTATGACATTCTGATCTGGAGATGTGGTCTCCTCGTTTTATCCTTCGACAACGGTTGTCGATTGCTGTATGATATGATCAGAAAGTAACTCTTCAAGTACAACTTTGCTACGAGGTTTATAGTTTATCATATAATCATTCTCGAGAAAAGTGGCATTTGTCGATACAAAAACCTTCTTTTCTTGTGGACTATAAAACAAACCTCCCCTCATTCCCTTTGGGTATCCCACAAACAAGCATACTTTTAAACGTGGTTCCAACTTCTCGGTCTTTCCTTTCAGCACATGTGCTGGACACCCCCATATACGGATATGTCGCATACTAGGTTTGCGACCATTCCATAACTCTAAAGGTGTTTTTGGAATAGACTTAGATGGAACTATGTTTAAAAGATATACTATAGTTTGTAGTGCATATCCCCAAAATGAAGTGGGTAATGATGAGTAGCTCAGCATGGATCTCACCATATCAAGCAACGTCCGATTTCTTCTCTCTGCAAGACCATTTTGTTGTGGTGTTCCAGGTGCAGTGAATTGTAATAGAATACCATGTTCTATCATATAGTCCTTGAATTTAGTATCAAGGTATTCCCCTCCTCGATCAGATCGAAGACTCTTTACCGTCTTTCCTAATTGCTTTTCAGCTTCCGCTTGGAATTCTTTGAACCTTCCAAAAGTTTCAGATTTCCTTTGCATTAGGTATATGTAACCATACCTTGAATAATCATCAATAAATGTGACAAAATATTTGTAACCACCACGTGTTTGTACATTCAATGGACCGTAGACGTCCGAATGTATTAGCTCAAGTGGTTCCTTGGCCCTTTCGCCTTTTGCAAAGAAAGGCCTCTTAGTCATTTTACCTTCAAGACAAGATTCACAAACTGGTAGAGAACTAACTTTTAGTTCTTTTAAAGGACCATCCTTTACTAGTCTGTTAATTCTGTCAAAGTTAACGTGACCTAATCTAAGGTGCCATAGGTATGTTTCATTATCAGAAGAAATTTTTTGGTTCTTGGGTTTTGGTTGTTCAACTTTGAACATTTTGGAATTGATCAGTGATTTTTCGTTGGGCCTTAAAGTGTAAAGCCTATTTTCCAGATACGCAGAACAAATATTCAAACCATTTCTAGAAATATTAACATAATTATTATTAAAAGAAACATTAAACATTTGTTCAAATAACCTAGAAATAGAAATCAAATTTCTACAAAAACAAGGAATGTAATAAACATTGTGCAAAATTAAAAACTTATTTCTAAAATAAAGTTTAACAACTCCCACTACTCTTGCCGAAACAACCTCTCCCGTTGCCACTCTCATCATTTGTTCCCCGTCGGCAAGCTCCCTTAAAGAACTAAGCACCTGCAAAGAAGAACAAACATGGTTAGTTTCCCCTGAATCAATTAACCAAGGTGAAGTATCATCTTCAACTAAACAAGCTTCTAAAACGAGTAAATTTGATTTACCGTTGTTCTTCTTTTCTTTGAGCTCCTGAAGATACTTCCTGTAGTTTCTCTTCCAGTGCCCAACTATGCCATAGTGGAAACATTTCCTTTAGGCTTCTTTTGCTTTGAGCTTTTGTTGTTGCTTTTGTTCTTCTTAGGTTGCCCTCCATTCTTAGACTTACCACTTCCTACAGTCCTCTTCCTTTTCTTATTCTTTTGAGTAGAAGAGGAGGGTTGAGCTTCTGTAACATTTGCCTCAGCTTCTTTAGTCTTTTCTTTTAAAATAGACTCGAAGGTTTGAAGCTCATTAAGCAACTCAGTCATATTATATTTCAGCTTGTTCATGACATAGTTGCTTTTGAACTGGAGGAACGCAAGAGAAAGGGTTTCTAAAATTATTCCCACCTGTGTGGCTTCATTTATCACTACCTCGTTTACCTTAGCCTCATGGAGATAATTAACCATGTTGAGAACATGTTCTCTGACCGAGATCCCTGCCTTCATTTTGGCATTCATTACGACCTTAACAGCTTCGTGGCGTGCCTTTTCAGAAGGTTTACCAAACATGTCTTGTAGAGACTACATTATCTCATAAGCGGTCTCCATGCTTTTGTGCTTCATCCTAAGCACGTCAGACATGCCAGCCAAAAGAAAACAACAGGCCTTGTTGTTTGCCTGATCCAATGATCATATGCTTCTTGTACATTACGAGGAGCATTGGCAGCAGGCGATGGAGGACATTCCTCCGTCAGGACAAACTTGTAATTTTTACAAATTAGTACAATGTTCATGTTACTCTTCCACTTGACAAAATTATCTTCGGTTAATTTTTCATTTGAGAGAATAGCGATGATTGGATTAGACATTGTTGCTGTAATAAATAAATAAAATAACATAAATTAAATGGTTGCATAAACATTATAAATATATGTTTTGAAATAGTAAACATGATGCATGATGCATATGAAAAAACACACAAAAAACATTTTACTATTTCACGATTATTCAATTTTAATAAATAAAGTGCCGCCGTAGGGTAAGTCAAATCATTTATGAATTGAATTGAGACATTCTCAATTAATAAATATATTCAAAATATCTCATCTTTTCTATATTTATTAATAACCGCTTATATTTGGTCAAGATATAATTAACAATGTAATTATCTTATGAGTGTGACCCACAATTTTAGATTTTAACAACTTAACTCAAAATTGTCGCCGTAGGGTAGGTCAATTTTGAAATACATTATAAATTCCTATCTCTAGGAAGCCAACCTTGATATTGATTTAAATGGACACCCTCCGTAGGGAGGACGAAATTAAAGCGTCGCGAGACGCCACCTTAGTCTCACGGTGTTGTGCTAATAGTGGAGACCGCAGGTTATATTGTCATATTACCTTCTCCCACTCATTATTTTAAAAGATGTGTTTTATCTTATAAAACATCATATGTTTCTTAACTATAGTAAATAAAAACAATTTTTTAATTACTAGTTATATTATGTGTTAATAGAATCCCATTCCACTTACACTTAAATAAATTACTAGATTTTCTAAAAATCTAAATTTATTATAAATTGTCTAAGCTACCCAACATTAAACAATTTAAAATTAGATAACTTAGAATTAATGTGAATTTTACCAAGTCTTAACTATTAAAACTAAATTCACATTATTTGGTTGATTAATAAATTAAGATTCTATAAAACCAACCCAATTAATTTAATCTCATTAAATTAATACTAACACATAATAAAAAAGATAATATGCAAGCGTATGCATGTCATGTTACAATAACTATAAGTGGGCACTTTCTTAGATGACATGTTATAATGTATGAACATGTTATCACAATCATCTCATGAAAATAAAGCATGAAAATAAATAGGGGATTTTTGACTGGGTCCTTTTGGATAATTAAATTACAACCCATAAAAAAAATAAATAAATTACAAAGCTCTTCTTGTAATATATACATAATTCCCTACTCCAATGTTGTAATCTTGATCAACTGGTTTACTGTGCAATAATTGCTGGGTTATCTTTTAAATTTGATAGGCCCAAAGTTCTCAACTGGGCCCAAAGATCCAATGAACTTCTTTTTCTTCGTCGCTCCACGTGTAACAGGTGAAGGAGAGGAGAAAATAATAATAATAATAATAATAATAAATTACAAAAAGCCTATGCCCCCTTATGGGTTTACACAGATATGATCTAATCAAACTAAAAATAAAATTATCAATCCAAAAAGACCATATAATTAATGACCAAAAATCCATTCATTAAATAACCATTCATCACATGAATAAAAATTACAAAAAATATAAAGTGCCCACAAACATGCATCAAGAACATGAAATTATCAAAATAAAATCATGTTTAATTAAAATTATATATGCTATAACATGCTCTGATGCCATTTGTTGGAATTAAAATATGAAATGCAGCGGAAGGAACGGATTGTTGACAAACAAAAATTTTCTAAAAACTTTGTTTATCAGGAATAGATATATAATTTTAATTAATAATAGAAAGCTTTAAGAATTTTACTAACCTTTTGTAGGCTATCAGGGTATCCTAGCTTTCCTCTTTGATACCACAATCTTTCAATTCAGGCCTCCACACTAATGGAAAGACGAGTAGGCATCAAACTACAAGAATAAATTGTCCTCACACTTTTTTGAATCTGCTATGTACTTAACACATGAGATAGCGGACTTTTTTTTCAGAGAAGAACTCTCAGTTTTTTCTCTTTGAATATTTTGCAAAAGTTACGTGAATGAAAAAACTCTTGAGATAACTGTTATCTCTCTCTTTTTATATCTGAGCAATTAGTCACTTTTCAATTGACTTTCAATTTAAATAACCACCATATCAGATATATGGGGAAAAGATATATTTTGCATGATTCTAACATTTTTCCTTTCCTTTTTCCTTTCCTTTTTTATTTTTTTTATTTTTAAACGAATTAAAAAAACAATTAACTTTTAATATATATATATATATATATATAAAGAAGTTCACGCTTTCGTTAAACGTGATTTCTGGTTTTTTAAAAAAAAAAAAAAACGAATCACAACTGATTCGTATAAGTATATATATATATGTATATATATAAAACGTCAACTTCTCAAACGTCAACTTTCTTTTATTTTAATATATATATTAATAAATAATAAAATCTAATATATATATATATATTAAAAATAAATAAATCTCATTTATTTAAGAACAAAAAAATAATCAATTAATTTAATTAACTAATGCTCAATTAAATGTGACAACATTTATCACATTATATCATGTGTTACAGAGAACATTTTTCTGTATCACATTAATAATAATTCAAGTGTGAAATAATTAATTCAGAATGCAACAATTCTATAATTCATTCTATGTATAAATCTAATATAGTGTTACAAAGGTGGTATTGGGGACATATGGACCTATAACTTAAGCTCCAATAAATTTGACAATTAATTAAACTCTTTAATTAATGTGCCAAATTTATTAGTTTCAGTGTTACTCTACAAAAAACCTGAAACTTAACTCTTGAGATTATTGTGAAATTACTCAAAGAAAATAAGCGAGTAGTCTATTGATATAATCATTACATATAAGTCAGTCCTCCATAAATAGTTCATAATAAGAGCTAGGTTCAACTTTCGTTTACCTCTCTTATTATATCTTTTTCCTTGAGTTTCAATAATCTTCTAATGAACAGCTAATTCATAATCTTATTATGAACGTGCGCTCTGCTGTTCAAACCTCGAATTATCACTCAAGAGAACTATTTTTCTAATTTCCATAGGGAAGGAATGGATTCCATATCTGTATAATATTATTCCCAGCCATTTATTACATTATATTTCTAAGATGCTAAGTTATGATCTGTGCTTACACGAATCTTTCCATGTCAAGTCAAAAAACATAATGTCATAAATAGGAGTCTAATAAATACTCAGGATTAAGACTGTCAAATATATGATCATCATAGTGATAAATTTGAATACTCTATTTGTAACGGATGATTATTAAAGATTCATAATTTATTTGGTCTAGTCCTATATAATCTCATTATATAAAGTACCTCCAATCCAATGTCTCTACATTAATAGTCCGGATAACGACTATTTTATTCTAAATGAGATTAGACCATACTTGTAATGTTTAATTAAAGATCCCAAACTTTAATTAATTATTACAGACTATTTAGATTATTATCTATAAATTTTATCCCTAAGCATATAACACTTATATGCTAAATTTATAATCACATAAATAATTATGAAATTTTCTCGATGTTTATAAATGTATTCATAACATATATAATCAACCAAAATAATAATAAATGTCACTTTATTTATTTATTAACAATATGTACTATGTTATAGCTTTTAGGGCACCAAACCCAACAATAAAATCATCTACATAGAAATTAAATAATATGATAAGCAAAACATTTTAATATCATATCTCTATCAAACTTACAACATTTCCTCTTTCAACCTATCAATTTCTTGCACCTATCAAACTTGTAGGAAATAATGTCCCTTACACGATTCATTTCTTGTGGCATAGGGCTTATAGAAGTAGGATATTTTTCTTTAGTATCATTTATACTTTGATCTACCATTTTTAAGATTACATAGTAAACTTCTAAAAAAGAAAATTATAATAATGAAGTGAGTTTTACATTTCTAATTTGTGGTTGGTGTTGTTAAATAATTTAATACTTATGAAAATAATCGAGTATAGTTTAGTATAATAAATTATTTTTTAAAGATTTGTAATTTTTAAGCACAGATTTAAAAATATATATTTTTAATTTGGTATGGAAGAATAAAATGGATATATAGATTGAAAATAATCTTTCATTATAAAGGTTATTTCAATAAATTCAAACAATGATAACATACGCTATTATGCAAAAACAACCCTTAATATTCTTTTCAAATTTTGTTGTTGGGTAGTAGTTTTTAAAACCTATTAGGCAAAAGTAGCGGTTATCAAACACACTAGCATGTTGTAGATTTTTACAAGAAGCTAAAAGCAACATCTAAAAGTTATATTAATATGTCCTTAATTAGCTAGGTTGCAGAAATTCTAATGCAAAGGTACTTTAGACCATAAATGGAATTAGAGTTGTAGAAAAATGTAGAAAATATATTTATACATTTAAATTAGTTACTATATCTATGGTGGCGTTTAGTATATAGTAATCCTAAGGATGGCAATAAAAATACGCAAAATTTTCACGTTGGGTACAAGATCTATGATTTTTAGATTCCTAAGAAAGTCAATCTCATAGGATTCACTTTTTCCTATTTTAGGGTAATCTGAGTCCCATGCAACAAAGTAGTATTCAAATTTTTAGGACTTTTATGACTATGGGAATTTTACTTTCTCTTTGATGATGATGATGATGATGATGATGATGATGATATTTAATAATAACAATAAAAATAACAATATATAAACATTATTAATAAAACGTAATAATATAAAAGACTATTGTAACTTAATATTATTATTATTAACAATAATAATAAAAAAATAGCAATACAATTTTAATATTAGTATTCATATTAATATTAAAATATTATTATTGTATTATTAATATATATTGTATGTCACTATTTAATATTAATACTAATATATTATATCGTTATTATTATTTAATATTAATATATTATTATTAAATAATTATAATATTATTAAATAACAATATATTACCATCAAATATATTAATATCATATATTGTTAAGACTACTAAACAATAATAATAATATCATATACAAATACAATAATTATACTATATATAAAAGTTCGTCTATATATAAATATCATCATCTACGTCTAGAAAACCGCATGCTTTGAAAGAAGTTTATACAATTTGGTATGGAATTTTGATTGATCAAAAAGAAAAATCTACTTCAATATTAATATAATATATTAGTATGAATATTAAGCAATAATTATATAAATAATAGTAATAAGATACGATGATAATGATGATGATAATTAATTGTTATTAAATAATAAAAATATATTGATATTAAATAATAATATTGTTGTTATTGTTGTTGTGAAATTTTTTAAATTTTATCAAAGCGGTTTTTTATGTTTTTTTATTTGTTTTTAAATTTTTTGTAATGATAATGATAATGTTGTGCGTGTAATTATTTTTTAAATATAAATATTAACATTGTATTTATATGTAAACAATAATATATATTTGAAAGATATTACAATAGTTTATTTTTGTCAACTATACAAGACTCTCATATATCTATGGGAAGATTCCTATATACAACCAAACATGATAATGCTAATTTCTTGCCAATAATATTATATCACTTTCTAAGAATATGATTCTTACTAATTAATACATACCAACCCTTATGTGTTTTAAGAATGCTTAAACCTTGATTTTGTATATTTTTATGTTTATTTATGTACTAATGTTATTTGTTCTACAATTATGATTTCACATGGATATGAATACATGAATATTTCCTTTGTTTATTTATTTGTGTTCTATTTTTACATGGTTATGTATTTCATTTTGTGCATACTACTTTTGAATGCTTGGCCTCTATTTATATAATTAGAGATTTAATATGAGACTGAAAGGTTAAAATTAACTCGGCCTTTGTATGAAATGCTATGAGTAATTGTAGAATGGAGATATCTATAAATTTGTGTAGTGATTTATAAGATTATATGCACTTCATGCATTAGACTTTTTTGACAGAGATGTAAGAAAGTAGCTTCACTACAAGAAATGTTGGATTTAGTGATGAAATCTTTCGCAACGACAAATGTTGACCTTTAGAGACGACATGTTGTCTCTAAAGGTTTTGACAAACCAACTTTAATTATCAACTTTTAGAGATGACAACAAAGGGGTCCCCCTTTTTATCGACGATATGTCATCGTTAAAAGGTTGTAGGAAATATCTGCGGGAAGGAAATTAATGTCATGCCAAAATTAGACCTTTATGCCGCCGCTAAAAGTCTGGCAAGAAGCACTAAATGTTTGTGCCAAAAGCTCACATCAAAAGCTCGTGCTAGAAGGTGACAACATCTGTTATTCGCTAAGATTTATTGTCATCACTAAAAGTCCAAATTTAATTTTCATTAAAATTTTATGGGACAAAAAGGGAGGGTGGCAGATTTTTTTGGGAATTTTAGCGGCAACAAAACTTTTAATGTTGCCGCTATATAGTTATTTTATTAGGGCAATTTCAAATGACATTGTTGAACAATTTGTAGCAATGATTTTTGGGTTATTAGCGACGAAAAACGTCGTCGCTAAAAACCCTCGACCATATAACTTAGAACCTTTGATCTTCTTCCTCACTTTCTCACCTCTCTCTCTATACCCGATCTTTTACCTCTTTGCCTCCATCTAACTTTGCCTTCGACTAGCCCCTCTACTATTGGCCACCTCCTTTTTAACTGCCCCAAGCCGCCCCCACCACCCTTTTTTTCTCCCCCTCTATTTTCCCTCTCCTGCCATCCCATTCTCTCTCTCTTCCCTCCCTACCCCTTTTCTCTTTCTCTCTCTCTTTCTTGCCATTTCTGCTAGCCCACCATCGTCACCGCCGCCTTGGTCATCTTTGCCATCGTTGCCGTCCACTGCCGCTGCATGCTCATTTCTAATCACCCTATTTTCATAGTGGTTAAATGTGAGTTGTGGTTTTTTTAAACTTATTTGCAAATAAATTAGTTAGTTTAAAATATGATTATGTAATATATAATTATATGGCCAATTGTATATGATATGATTATATGGTTAGTTGAATATGATTTTTGTTTAATATAAGATTATGTGGTTAATTGAATATGATATGATTATGTGGTTAACTGAATATATAACTTGTGTAATGTGAGTTATAAGTTATGTAATTATGCAATTTTGTGTAAAGTGTGTAATGTAATGTTATGTGCAATATGTGATTTTATGCTATACATTTATTATTTGTTCATTTTGGTTATGTGTAATATATGATTTTGTTAACATGTTTACTTGAATATGTGATTATGAATTTATGTGTAATATGTTATTTGGTTAATTGTGTTTAGAATTAAAATTAATTGGTTAATTAATTACGTTAATAACTAAGAATATTAAAATTAATAATCTTAATTAATTAAAAAATATTTAAGTAATGAAAATCTTAATTAACTAAAATTAGGGAATTTTAGTTTTAAAGAAACAAAATTAGTATTTAAGTTAATAATAATTAAATTTAAGAATTATTTGATTATTCAAGATAATAGTCTTAATAATTTAGTTAAACGTTAAAATAATAACAATAATAATTTGAGTATGAAAATAATAATAATTAAAGTTAAAGATTAATTAATGATTAGTTAATTAGCAATCATAATTAATTAACAGGTAATTATATAATAAGTAAAATGAATAATGTATATTAAAAAATAATAGTTAATCGTTATTAAGTAATAATTAAATAATAGTAATTAATTGTTTAAATGGTTAATAATAAGGATTCAATGGCATGCTAAAGTAATAATAATTATTAGAAATCAATAATAAATAATAAATAATTAATTAGTTATTGAGTAATTAATTAATAAAAAAATAATTACATAAAATTGAATAAAATGTGCAGTGAAAATAATAAAGATAATTCAAGTATTGCATACAAAATATAATAGCACTATTGTTGTGATGTTTAAGAATTTAGTGGCAAGTGTACTGCTAATCAAGATTATAGTACGCAGTCATTAAGAAATCATATGTGTGCACAAGTTTGTTGCTTATCATGCATTGTATTTATTCTCAAAATAACCATAGACTCGTTCAAGGATTAGTGAGTGGCTCATCGATTCTTGAATTGTCCTGTTTGGATAGTTTAGGATTGTAATTTTATGTGTTTGTTACTTAATTTCACTCACACTTTGTGATAGATATTTCGATTGTCTTTCTTCATTCTCTGGATATGCGACCTTTGATAGCACACTTAGGACAACTGAAGTGAGATTTTGTCAAAATTCCTACAAGAAATAGGTGTAGTGGAACGAGTAACAAATACAAAAATTATAATCCTGAATGGGATAAGGCCTTTACTCTGTAGGCTAAGGAGTGAATTTGGATAATAGTTTTCCATGCATACATTTGCATTATTTGTTTGTACATGTGTTTTTTTTTTTTTTTCAGTAGATTACATACCTAAAGATGTTGAGAGACAAGAGTTGGATACATTTAAGATATCGCCAGTTGTCTGTATATCGAGAGGGTTTAACAACATTCATTGAGATTGGAAAAAATCATGTCAGTGAGGATGGTCTTATAAGATGTCCCTACATATGTTGCTTGAATTTTCGATTGCAACCTATAGATGCTGTCAGAGCGCACATATTCAATAAAGAGTTTAACACATTGTATACCAAGTGGATTCATCATAAAGAAGTGGAGGAAACCATTACAAACATCGTTAATGATGTGTCTAAACCATTGTATGAGATGTTTACAAGGTACCAAGATGTCACTAGCCATGAAGAAGTTGGTGGTTCTAAGGAGACGCATACAACTGATGAAGGCTTATACAAAGAATACAAGGATATCTTTGAAAAATGGAAATGGAGTTGTACCTTGGTGTTTTGAAGACTTTGGCTTGGAACTTTTTAGCTAAACTAATGTATTTAAAAGTGGAGAACAATTGGACGAATAAGTCTTTTGACCAGATGTTAAAGCTATGGATAGATAATCGTCCAGGCCTTAAACTTCCTGGTTCATATTATGAGGCCAAAAAAAGTTGAAGAAACTGGGCTTAGGGTACTAGTCAATTCATGTCTGCAGGTACGATTGCACGTTATTTTGGATTTTGGAAAGAGAATGTAGATTTGGAAGCATACCCAGTATATAATGAAAGTTGATGGATGGATAAAAACACGAAGGGAAAGAAAGTGCCATACAAGTTTTTGAGCTATTTCCCTCTAAGGATCATTTGGAGAGATTGTATGCTTCGTGTCTTACTACAAATCACATGACATGACACCATTGGGTCAATTAAGAGACAAAGGAGTGATGCGACATCTTGTTGACAATAAGGCTTGAAACATTTTTATAAAAAGTGCCCAGATTTTATAGTGAACCTCGAAATGTTAGATTGGGATTGGCTATCAACAGATTCACACTATTTGAAAATATAAGTATCCCATATAGTATGTGGCCTGTGGTTTTTGACTGCTATAATCTACCTCCATGGTTGTGTATGAAGAACTCATACTTGATGTTAACTCTATTGATTCCTAGTCCAAAGTCCTTTGGAAAGGATTTGAATGTCTTTTGAGACCGCTCAAGGATGAGTTGAAAGAACTATAGTCTAATGGGATCATTGTTCGCATTTTATCCATATTTCAATTACTATTAATTGTACAAAATTAAAATTTTTTTTCAAAAAAAAAATAAAATAAAATCAAAATAAAATTATCAAAACAAAATTAATTATTTAATTGCACTGAAATATATATCTTTAATTTAAAAAAATATTATCGTCATTGTTGAGGGTGAGCTCGGCGCCGTCACCGAGGAGCCTTACTCTAGGTGGTTGGCAACCCAGCTTGGCAAAGCTACGTGGAACTAAAAACTGATCCCGATGAGCTTGGATAGCTTATTCGAGGTGCTTTTCAGGGTCCCTTAGGCTGCATCGCAATTGGTTGGCTCCTCAGATCAGGCACTAGCGTGGGTCGGATTCTTTTTACTTGAAAATGGGCTGCTACTCGCCATTACTAGCCAACAGATGGCAGACAACTCACCATCGGATGGGATATTATCCACCGATGGAGGGTGCGACACTTGTCTACTGCCTCCTAACACATCTTGACGTGACACATGAGTCATGGGCAAAACCCACCTAACACCCTGTCCAAGTGACAACCTATAAATAGGGTGCATTTTTTACATTCATGCATGCTCCTTCTCACCTAACAAGCTCCAGTTCTCTACCGAGCAATCCCTGCCTTGAGCGTCGGAGAGCCCCTATTTATTGACTGATCAGTTTTTTTCTTGTCTCCGAAGCATCTTTCCTCTTGTTGCAGGTCCACTTGAACAGGTAGAGACAAACAGGAAGAGCTAAGCACTGTGTGCAGCTACACGTGGTGTTAATCCGCCGCAAAACTCTAATAAGCATCAATAGTCACTAAAAATCTACCCCCATAACTTTTAGCAATGACATGACTAAACTGTAAAATTTTTAATGACAATATGTCATCGTCAAATAGCCATCAAATTTAAAAGTTTCAAACATTTAAAATTTTTAGTGCATTGTGACTATTGACTACCTCACCAAATGGGTAGAGGTAGAACCATGCACCAACATGACCGAAGCCAAGTGCACAAACTTTGTATGGAAGAACATCATTTGTCGATTCAAAATCCCTTATACCATCGTGACTGACAACACAAAGCAGTTCTAATCCTCAGGTCTCCTCCGCCTATGCGAGCAGCTCGATATGAAGAAAGTCTTCTCTTTTCCGAGCTACCCTAAGAGAAATGGGCAAGTTGAAGCTGTCAACAAAACGATCAAAGATAACCTGAAGAAAAAGCTCAAGGGCCTCAAGGGGGCATGGATTGACGAGCTCCCAAAGGTGCTCCAAGCCTATCAAACAAAGGCCAGAATGGCCACCGAGGAGACCCCATATTCTTTTGTATACAGGGCCGAGGTTGTCATCTCTACAGAAGTAGGACTGTTGAGCTTTAAGGTCGAGCAATATGAAGAAATTTGGAATGTCGAAGCGATGATGTCCAAACTTGTTTGCTCAAAGAGAAGAGGAACTGAGCTGCAATACGTAATGAAGCTCCGAACCAGGTCGTTGCTTGGTGCTATAACAAACTGGTCTAACTAAAAAGCTTCAAGGTGGGCTATTTGGTGCTAAAGAAGGTCATCGTTCAGTAGCCCAGGTTAGGGTCTTTCGGTCCAAAGTGGGACAGATCGTATAAGGTTTTTGGAATTGTTCAACCAGGCACTTACAAATTATTTGATATGGAAGGCAACTTGCTCGATCATCCTTAGAACGCTGAGCTCTTGAAAAAAATCTTTTGCTAACCGATACCAGAAACTCTTTTTGACCTCTGGCTATATTCTTTTTGTAACTAGCCCTATTAAACAAGACTACAATGTAAATATTATACATCAATGAGAATTTAAATTCCTACACTGTTCCATTGAGCAATGTGTGTTAAGGAAAATATAACTCCCAAAAAGGAAGCCATAACTCCGAACTGGGGGGCCAGGCAATAACTCCCGAAGAGGGAGAGTCGTCCCAATAAACCAGACTGGGGTGCTGACCGGCATTATGCTGACCAATAGTTCATTCCTGTACAGACCACCCGAATAAAGTAGCCCTAGTACAGTTGTGCCCGACCAACATTAGACTTATAAAGACTTATAAAAGTTCCAATGAACTTAAACAAGTCAAAGGGGGGCGACAACAGGGTATATGGCACTATACGCCGTTGTGCTCTGCCCGACCAAGAAATGGGACTTCCTTGCTCGACTAAACTCGGTGATCACTTTTTCTCATGATGTTCTATTCCGAGTAACATTTAACTTGGAAAACACCGAGACGCTGAACTCAACGAGAATGCAATTGAGAAAATGACTTTAGAATCTCTGTTTCAAAAACGTGCTCCCCCTAGGAACATCCAACTTCGAAAACTCTCGATTCAATTCCACTCCCGAGAAGCACCTAACTCCTAGGAGGGTGGTTTGAACTTCCTTTCTAGGGAGCCGCCCCACAAGCTTTCGAAAAGCAAAATTTTTAATCTGAGGAAAGCCGAGAAGCGATAAACCTCAGGAAAAGTAAAAATTTTATTATTATAAGCAATGGGGAGGTACAAACAACCGGGCACCTCCCGAGCCCGAATAAAGGAAAGGCAAAATAAAAACTAGGCCTAGGCTCTATCCCTTGCTTCTCTGTCGCTGCCATCTTAGCCCTGGTCGTCCCCATCGTCTTTGACCTCCTCTTGTCCAGGCTGCTATGCTCTATCCTATTTTGACTTAACATTGAGCGACCAATCGAAGCCTGCCACCTCTGGATGTTTTCTAATGAGATAGTCTTAGAGGTCAGTCATCCTGAAGTAGTAGTAATTGGTATACTCTAGGGACGCCTTGAAGTCCTCTACAGCCTGTGCAAGGCGGTTAGCAGCTCCTCCCAAAATTGTTGCTGCTTGGCTTGGGAGGCCTGTAGCTAGTCCTTTGATTGGTCGGCCTCAGTCCTCACTTCTTCAGCCGCCTTCCTCGCTTCCTCCGTTGCCATCTTGGCTTGATCTGCCTCTTGTTTTGCCTTTCTAGCCTCATCCTTGGCCTAGGAAAGAACTTCTTTGATTTGTTCTAGCTCGATGTTCCTAGCACCAAGCTCTTTCTCGACCTCATCATTTTCAAAGGCAGTCTTTTTGTCCCTCTCTTTCTCTAGGTTAAGCTCCTTTCATCCTACCATGTAGGTTAGGTCTAGGAAGGGACATGCTTGAAAAGACAAAAAGAAGTTAGTACGCAAAAAACAAAGTCAAAAGAAGCTTGGTACAAAATTTTCACTCACCTTGGCAGCAGAGTGGAAGACAACATTAGATAGGCCCTCGAAGTGCTCTCCTCAGAGGTTCTCTAAGAACAACTCCTCAAAAATAACATCCTCGAGGTGCTCGAGGATATAACAGTGGTAATTTGGTCGCCTCCTCGGAGGGTCTCTCATGGGAGGCGCCATGGCTGTTGTGACAGTGGGAGGTTAGGTCTCGCACGATGAAGCCCTAGTCTTCGTTGGCAGGGGTGAGGGAACTTGGACTGTTTGGGATGGTCACTTAGACCGCGACGGCTGCTCAAAACACGGTGGCAGCTCTAGCCTCAAGGTCCTCTTTTTTTTCTTCTCGACCACGGCCTTCCCCTTTTGGTGGCAAAGGCGCTCCATCATGGCACGCCTTTCCTCTGCGTTACTTGGTCAGGAAGACATATCTACAGAACCACAAAAGTCAAGACAAGCTCGACAAAAAAAAAACTCAGAGCTCACCTCCAATCTGGAGCTGGCCAAATGGGTACAGGAACCGGATCATGTCTATAAGGTCCTCGTTTGCTATGGGTGGCTCCGTGTCGAAGGAGCCACTCAACGAGTCTTTGATTCTAGATAATGATGGCTCCCTCATCGACCACCTAGATCTAGAAGTGCTCATCCCTAAGATATCAGTTGCGCTTGGCCTCGCCATTGTCACCTACCCGGCTGATCGGGTAGGATGGATGATATAAGGGGGATTTGTTCTACTAGATTCCCTAAACCAACCATAACGGGAAAGGGTTTCTCGAGCAAGAATACCTATTGTCTTATGGCCTTTGGCTACTCAACAGCTCTTCGACCGCTCTAATGATGTGGCTCGATGCCCACGACCTCTTAGACTACATGTGCCCCTACTCGAATGTCTATGGGACACGCTGATCTATAGGGACGGCCTCACCGGCCTGGGCTAGGTAATTTCCCCTGACGTAGAACCACTATAACTTCCAAAGCTTGTCTGAGTTAGGGTGACCAAAATAAAGTCCTTCTTGAAGCCGATGATGTAATACCAACTAGACTACCAGGGAAGCTTCTTCATATTGTACACTAGTTTAAAGGCCTCCCAGGACATCTCAGTAGCCCGATGATACCTCCACAGCACATACATCCTAATCAGCAACATGCAGCTGTTTGGGTTTAGCTAAGCCAGGCACACATTTAAGTTGGTAAGTGCCCGACGAAGGAATGGGTGGAACGGTAAGCGCAACCCGGTCCTAAAGAACTTTGTATACAAAGTTATGCACCCCTCGGGCGAAGTCAAGGGCGAATCATTCTCTTCAGGCTCGATGAGGACAATATCATCCGAAATACTAAATTCTTGGCGTAGGTCCTCTCATCGGGATTCTGTCATTGCAGTAGAATAGGCCGCTGTTGATGTCTACTCAGGCTGGGATATGCGATAAGCGGTCACTCTCTAGACTTGAATGACCACACCCCTATCGGTTCAGTCTTCGGTAGTGCTCACCTCTAGCTCTTTCGCATTGATCGCTTCTTCTTCGTTGGAAATATCGATGGTAACCCTGCCTACGACCTAGACAAGGGCCCCAGAATTTCGACCAGAAGTGCTAGGCACATCGATGGTTACTTCCAGCTCGGCTCGCTCTTGGACTATAACTCGGGACGTGCCGACGGAGGCCGCCCTGATGTAAGGATCCTCACCCTTACATGGTCTTACCGGGCGCCTTTCGTCCATTAAGTCAAGGAACTCCTGCTCGGTTACCGTCTCGGCATCGACCCTTAATATTTCGGCCAATCGGCTAGCTCCATCTCGCTCTTGTGACAATCTTTCTATGTCAACCCCCACAGAAGTCGACTCCTCGGTCTTAGTGCTACTATCTGACCAAGAGACGTTAACATTCTGGGAGTCTGAAAGGTCACTTATTCTCTCGCGCTCCTTAGACAATTACCTGATCGGGTCATGGAAACTTAGGAATGAAGAGTTCTCAAGTTATCAACTACGGCTCGGCAGCAAAAACTCTAAGGTAGTGAGGTGTGGTCTAGATTGCACGTGAAAATGATGGGGAGAAAAGCCCTATTTATAGCCACTCCATGCATGAAACCTGAGTGCAAAAAATGAAGAGGCTCAATAATTACACCTGTTAGGGAAGAACTCTATTGCATTGTGACACGTGTGCCTTCGAGCTTCATTGTGTGACCTTTTGTTTACTACTACCCTGGGACACTATTTAGACTTCCATCCTGAGCCGACCTCACCCACTTGGCATAGTCCACCCGACCAAGCATCAACCAAGTGAACTGGGGGCTACTGTTGAGGGTGAGCTCGACGTCGTTACTGAGGAGCCTTACTCTAGGTGGTCGGCAACCCAGCTTGGCAAAGCTATGTGAAACTAAAAACTGATCCCGCTGAGCTTGGATAACTTATCTGAGGTGCTTTTTAGGGTCCCTTAGGCTGCATCGCAATTGGTTGCCTCCTCGGATTAGGCACTAGCTCGGGTCGAATTCTTTTCAGTTGAAAGTAGGCTGTTACTCGTCATTACTGGCCAACAGATGGCGAACAACTCACCGTCAGATGGGAAACGATCCACCAGTGGAGGGTACGACACTTGTCCTCTGCCACTTGACACCCCTTGATATGACACATGGGTCGTGAGCAAAACCCACCTAACACCCAGTCCAAGTGGCAACCATAAATAGGGTGCATTTTTTGCATTCATGATTGCTTCTTCTCACCTAATAAGCTCCCGTTTTCTACCGAGCAATCCCTGCCTTGAGCATTGAAGAGCCCTTTGTCTATTGACTGACCAGTCTTTTTGTTGTCTCCGAAGTGTCCCTTCTCTTGTTGCAGGTCCACTCGAGCAGGTAGAGACAAATAGGGAAGATCTAATCACCGTACGTAGCCACATGTAGTGTTGATTTGCCGTGAAACTCTGGTAAGCATCAACAGTCAATAAAAATCTACCCCCGCAACTTTTAGCAACGACATGACTAAACTGTAAAATTTTTAGTGATAATATGTCATTGTCAAATAGCCATCAAATTTAAAAAATTTCAAAAATTCAAAAACTTTTAGCAACAATATTTTTGAAAAGGTCGTCGCTGAAAAGTCGTTGATGATACCATGTGTGACCCCTAGATTTAGTGACAACGTCTTTTTGTGTCATCACTAAAAGTTTTTTAGCAATGAAGAGTCGTCACTTAAAACTTTTTAGTGACGGCTTTTGTCATTGCTAAAAGCGCAGTTTCTTGTACCACTTGTCGAGATAATTTGTTAGTACTCGAGAGAGGTTAATAATTATATTAGGGAAACTCCACTATCAACAATAAGAATTAGACACAATGTCCTAGAATTAGTTAGGGTGTACTAGAACAACTAGATTTTTACATCTTTAAATTATTTAAGTTTATCAACTATCTCCTGTAGTCAGTCATTCAAAAAATCTTAAGGTTAATAAATTTTCTTAATCAAATATAACTAAGCATAATTCTATAAGATGGACACTTTTATTCATGCCTTTTGTTACTTGTAACGACTTGTATGCTTCTGAAATCGTTTAATATATTAGCAAACTGATATTTTAAGAATCTTCAGGGGAAAAGTAATTAAAAATATAAAAATATAACTTATTGCGTTTCTTCTGCATGAGATCAGATTATGAAGAATAATTTGCTGTGGGACTGCTCCACTCTTCACTTCACTGGATTATAAATGCTCTAAATGAAGACGCATAAAGGCAACAACCAGCTAAAGATATTTCGTTATGACATTAATTAGACCTTTATATCTGTAACGTACACACAAATTACTGCAAATGGTGGATCCTGTCTCTACTATTTTAAAAATACTTTCCCAAAAGAAGAATTTTTTTTTTTTGGAATTTATTGTACGTCGCTGGTATTTACCCACACATTATCATTGCCACGGCAAAGAAAATACCCACCACCATAATTTTCTGATTCGGCTAGTGCTACATAACATAAATCTAGTCATCATTTGTATCATTATCACAGCATTACGGAATTAAAAATGGCCGTTTACTCTTTAATCTTTAAAATTCAGGTTTGAATGATCATTGAAATATTATCAGTAGTATTGAGGTTTAAATATATTTCACATATATTTATGGTATCAAGAATAAAAGCTACTATATATATGTGTGCGTACAACATGCATATAAGTGATAGAATTTCTATCATTACGGTTTTAATCACTGACAGTGATCTTAAGTTTTATTAACTCTGTCTGAAAGAACTTTAAAATGTTTTTGTTAATTTGCTTATGATATCAAAGCTTTAATTTGAAAATGTGATATATGTACGTGTATTTGATGGAATACAAGAATATTAATATGCAACATAAATAATAAAAGAGACAAGTAAAGGCAAATTATAAAACGTCTCAAAAAAAAAGGAGTACTGAATAATAATAATAATAACAATAATGAGGGATGTTGCTACCAGGTGCAAAAGGCTAAAGTGGTTGTAATAGGTTGGCTGCTTCTTATTTTTATTTATTTTTTCTCGCTGGGGTTTAATAAAGTTTTAGTTGCGTTAATTCTAAATACTTAGGAAAATGACACCGACACTTTTTCATGTTTTGTTATTTGTAAAAATCAGAAATAGGTTTATGTAAGTCTGCGTAGAGAGAAACACGGAGAGGTTATTTTATATTTTATTTGGATTGAGAAACAACCAAAAAGTATCACATTTGTACGATGAAAAGAATAGTAACAACAAAAAATTTCATGCATCAAAATTTGCTTTTTTATTAAATATTTAACTGCGGATATTCCAACTAGGAGTCATGATAGAAAGAACAAATTAGAGATATCAGAAATTGACAGAGTCATATGCTGGCTTGATAATAATTTGTCTCATTCTCATTAGTTTTTTTTTCTTCCCGAATTATCTTATTATTATTTAGTTATAATTTTATGAAGATAGACGAAATAAATTTAAACGAATCGAATCATGAATATTTTTTTTTTGAGAAAACACAAAAAAATCCTTGTGTTTTCGTTAAATACAATATTTGTTTTTGGGTCTTTCAAAATTTAAAAAGTATTATATATGCATATGTATATTACTTTTAATGAAATACATCATTTAAAAAGATAAATACATCTTTGGAAATTAAAGATGGGGATCTTGGTGATATACAACCAAACACCCAATATTTTGAGAGTGGAAAGGTAAAACGCACTTGTTATCAATTCTATATTAGCTAATGTTTTTTATATGTATTTGTGATATTGAAATTTTATTCATATAGAAAAGTAAAACAACTTGTTAGAAATGCTCAATATAACTAACGTGGCCAAATAATACTAAGTTTTCATTCTTTTTTTAAAAGTTTAACTTTTTTTTTTCAACTAAAAAAAAACTTATAAAAAAAATTTAAATGGGTGTTCAAAATTTCATTCATGTTAATATTGAATCTAAAAGGGAGCTTTAAAAGCTAATACAGCCTAACACATATCTTGGATTGCGTTTGTACTTCAAGGATGGTTTTGTCATTTTTAAAAATCTAAACTAGAAAAGTTAAAAGAAGGAATAGTTCTTGGATGGTTTGAAAAATATAAGAGATACTTTTTGTATTTTAAAAAATTTCAGGATAAATGTTGTATTTAACTAAAACTGAGAGGATACTTTTTGTGTTTTCTCTTTTTTTTTTAAGGAGGAAGAGAAAAATAAAAGGACAAAAAAATAATACTAAGAGAAGATTTGAAAATTTGATATTTCCATTGAGTTTTTAAAAAACGGATAAAACTGTAGATTCTATTACTATATAAAACGTGATCATTTCTTTTTGCTACTGTTCAAAATTTGGTCGAATTATTTTTTTGTTCTATGGATTTTTTCTTTTCCTTTTTTAATCTTTGCTTTCATCAACATTGTTTTTGCTTTTTTGTTCTATTAAATTTTCTGTAAATTCTTGCTATCCTCTCAAATATTCTTTAATCAATTGTGACCTTAATAAATAAGTTTTTATTTTTCCTAAATTGTTCCTTCGGATTAGTTGTTTAAATGCTCTTATTTGAACATTTTTTTCCTTTCAATTTGTTTTTTTATTTGATTCTGCCTCACCAGAATATTTCTTTTATTTAAAATGCTTTACTTATTTATACTTATGTATTATTCTATGATATATATGTTTTGATTGTAACATGCATCTTGTAAATCTATCATTTAAAAACTATCTTGCATCTTTAAATGTTGTCTCATTAGAATATAATCTGAATAATATGTTCTACTCAAATAACTAATTTCAAAAAGCCCCATGTTTATATTCTTTTTCTTGCAATCTCTAAGATATATATATATATATATATATATATATATGTATGTAAATATTCTAATGTGGCGCTTATAAATACTTATTTTAGATAAGCTCTATTTCTTACTTTTTGGTCATATATACTCCTTCTTGAAGTCATCCTTCTTCTTTTCACTTTGCACTTTTACTTTTTTATCCCTAAAATGTCTCCTTTTTTTTAAATGTTTTATTAAGATTATTCATCATTTAATAATTTTTTCATATGAAATTTTTTTCCAAACATGTTCTGACTTAAATACTTTTTATATCATACAATTCTCTAAAGAGTTATTTTGTCAAAATGACCCTAATAAATATTTTTTTCATTGCACTCTGAAATAATTTTTAATTTTTTCTCAAATGCAAATGACCCTACTTACCAAAAACTTTTTTATCGCTTGAATATATTGTACTTATTAATACATGCATAATATTAGATGGAAACCCATCTTTCACCTGAAACTACATATTTTGATTAAAAGTGTACAATTTTCTACATCTATTATTTTAATCTTATTCTTATTTAAAGTTTTCTAAAAATAGTATCTTTCAAAAGTAGCCGTTACAAATATTTATTTTATTTTTCTTTTTCGTGCATCCCTCTCTTTCAAATAATAGTGTTTCATATGTACCCTAAGTAATTCCCTAGCAAATTGCCTCCGTTAAAATCCTTTTTAATATTTTCCTTGAAATGTACCCTACTTAATAAAAAAAAACCTTTGCTTAAAAAGGTTCAAAATCCCAAAATTTTTCATTTAATTATATAAATATAAAAAGCATCTTACTTTTTTTAAAGAATGTACTAAAGTAACCTTTGATAAGTTAGATTTTTAAATATGGAGATTGTCTTTTCTAATTTATATTAAATATCATCTTACACACTAATTAACTAGAAAGTAAAATCAAAATGGATATTATTTTTGAACTTTTTTAATTTTGGAATTTTTATTTTTTTAATTTTTTAATTATAGAGATTTGTTTGACAATTTTACAATTTTTGTTTAATTTTACTTTAAAGTTTTTACTGGTCAAGAAATTACTTTAGTAATATTTTTAATAATATTGAAGATGCAAATTATATTTTTATAAGAGAAGCCTGAAATTTTAAGAGAGAACAGAAAATATTTAGAAAAAAAAATTCTTCTACAAGATTTACTTTAAATCAAATGTAGATTCGATTTACACTTATTTTACCTCTACTTTCTTTGCTAAAAGTCTAATAACATGTTTATTTTTCTTCCAAGCTAGTTTATTTCTGCAGACTTATTCTCATTGATTTTTATCAACCTTTACTAGTTCATAGATATTTATATTCTTAAATAACTAAAAATTAACATGTTGATACGTGTACAAATTTTTAATGATTATATTTTATAAAACATATTAGAAACAACTACAATTAAAATAACTCTATGATGAATCCATTTTAGTCAAAAATAACTAATAAACACATGTTTTATTTTAAGGCTTAGTTTTCTTCATAATTGACTACATTGCCCTACTTAATATTTAATAGATCATTAAATTAGAATAAAAAAGTAAACCATTTGAAATTTTTATTTACCTATAAGGAAAACCAACAAACTAAATAGAAATGCGTAGAGCACATGTCTCCAACTATATATATATTTTTCATTCTTATTTTCTTACCCTCTTACCAAACACTACCAATTGCAAGGCATTTAATTTTTTTTTAAGGAAAATTGCATTCCAAATCAAAAGAAATACAAAAGGGTTAATTTAATCTTTGGTCCTTAAACTATACAACTGTTCTATTTTGGCCCCTAAACTTTTAAATGTAGCAAATCACAATCCTGAACTATTCCACTTGTCCCATTTTTGTCATTCTATTAATAAAACTGTTAAATATTAATGGAATTGAGTCCAATAATTTTACTTTTAACCCTTAAGCTATGCAACTTGTCTTAGTTTGACCCATAAACTTTAAACTATAACAAATTATACCCTTAAACTGTAATGATCAGGAAAATTCATTAATAAAATCTAATATTTAATTGGGTTTAATTAATGAATTTACCCTTAAAAATTATAATTTTTGTAAAATTATGATAATGTATAAATAAGCGGTATTAACTAAAAATTTTATTGCGAATATGATGCAATGTTGGATATTGTTAATATAGATTTTATGAGTTTAATTACTTAAAAATTTGTAAATAATATCCATAAAATGAATTTTATATCACAATTAATTGTAAAATTGTGATACAAACGAATGGGTAATTAGAATACAAATAAGACATAGAGTCCATCGAAACCCAACCCAATGTGGAAAGGAGGCAGATGCAGTATAAGTATACTGCTAAGTGAAAACGCAGATATGAAAAATGTTATGTATGGCCTCCAAAAGTACACCAAAGGTAAGTAAAATATTTTACACAGTCTAAGGATATGAGTTTGCACTAATTTGATCACGGTAGTGTAAGAAAGATACTGTGTGGTGAAAAATTACAAAGTGTAAATTTTTAGGCCCCACCAAGTGGGCACCCAATTGAATTTTATTGGGCCACCAAGTCATGAAAGGTGGTCCAATCCCATCAAGCCACATGGTAAACTAAAGGGTTACTTTGTGAGTCACCCATATGGATAAGCATGCATTAAATGTTGAGATTAGCCAATTTTTTTTCACTTCTTCTTCCCTTCACCCACGGCAGCCATTGGAGCACTTCTCCAAGAATTTTTCAATTTCACACCTTAGCAAAAATAACCCCAATTAAGTTCAAGAGGCAAAATCCAAGGAATTTCAACAAGTTTCAAGGTAAAAACCTAAACTTTTTTTCAAGTTTTGAAGGGATTTTTCATGGGTTAAGGGAGAAATTGATTTATGGTGTTCTTGCATGAAAATGATGTCTAGGAAGGAGTTTCAAAGGAGCCTTGGAAGGCTAGAAATCACAAAGTGTTATTTGGGTAAGTTTTGATTTTTAAAGTTTTGAAATTTTGTGATTTTTGTTTTGATTTTTATTCTTTCCAAAGTTGGGTTCTTGAGCAAATTTTAGTTAAATCCCATAGAAATATGAATTATGGTATGTTGATGTTGTGAAAATTAAGGGTTGAAGGTTGGAAATGGTAGTTTATGTAAAAAGTATTGTTTTTGTAATTTTAATGTTGGTTTTAGCAAAAGTGATGGTTGGGCACGAAAATGGTTTAAACAAGAGTTAGAACTGCCTTTGTAGGGGTAGATATGCAGTTTTAAAACGGATTTTTACAAAAATGACGTAAGGACTAAATTGTAAGAAAAAGTTTCTTCTCGGCGAATTGAAAAATGCCCAAAAACACCCCTGTACAGTGAGAATTTTGAAAAAGTTAGAATATGAAAGTTGTAGATCTCGATGAAACTGTTAGGCAAAATAGATAGTTTGTCGAAAATATCAACCGTTTGTGAGATTTTAATTTTTTAAGAATTTGTTAAAATTGAAAAAAATCTTAAAATGGCAAAGATGTCATTTTTCCAAAGGATTTTGAATACGGTACTTTGAGTAAAAATGTTCCTTTTGAAAAATATAAAATTTTGGTTTAAAGAGATAAATTTTAGCCCTAGGGGTAAAATTGTCAAAATTTTTAGTTAAGGGGTTAAACTGTAAAGTTTTATAGAAATGGGGCATAGATGTAAAATAACAAGATCCGACCCACTAAGGTATTATTTTAAAATTAATACGTGACTATTGTTGTTAGAATAACAAAATCAAGCTCGAAAAAGTTAGTAGGCCCACTGAGGGCAAAATCGTTATTTTTTCTCGAGTAAACCAAATCGTCCTAAAACGTCCCCAAATGGGAAAAAAGAATGATTAGAAAGAATCCCGTCCTTTGTTAGAGACGATAGGATAGAGTTAGAAATAAGAAAACCAATGAGTTTAGAGTTGTATACAGTTATGCAACTCGATTTATTAATTAATGAATGTTTTGTAATGAAACATAGTAGAATTTGGCTAATAGCTTTGTAATTGGCCAATAGGATCGTAGAAGTCTAGGAAAGAGGAAAATCGAGGTTGATTTGTACGAAACTTGAATTAAGTAAGTATCCATCCCACCTACAATATGAAATTATAGGTATAGAATATGATGTATGAATATGTATACCTGTGTGTATATTAAGGTGTATAACTGTAAGTATACTAAATAAATACCTTTGTGTATATTATATTGTATACCGGTGTGTATATTAATGTATATCTGTGAGTATAAAAGATGTACTTGTGTGTACAATATTGTACAAGAGCATTATGTTTTGTGTATAACATGTGTTTATCACTTCATGTATGATATGATAACCGTAACAAATGGACTGGTAATTATATCATCAAAAATTAAGAAAAGTGTCGTACCGACTTCTGACTCAAGAGGAGTTTAAGGATATAGTATGGTCACGGTATCATGTACACCTATATGCGCAATGGTGTAACACCCGAGAATTTTTAATACATTAAAAATGCATTAAGTTAAGAATTATATTAAGATGAGAAATACAGTTTAAGAAAAAATACTGTATAATAACATGAAAAATTGTACAGTATTAGAATAATGCAGTGTAAAAAAGAGGCCAATGCAGTACAAGTATATTGCTAAGTGAATAAGCAGATACAAAAAATGCCATGATTGGCCTCTAAAAGTAAATGAAAAGTAAGTTAAATATTTTTATACAGTCTAAGGATAGAAAGCACACTGATGTAGCCATGGTAGTATAAGAAAAATACTGCGTGATGAAAAAATTACACTATGCAAATTTTAGCTTCACAAAGTGGACACTCCTTGGTTTCCTATTGGGCCACATGTCTAGAAAAGTGGTCCAATCACCTTATACCACCTAGGGGTATACTCAAAGATTACTATGAGTCATCAAAGAGTGATAAGAAGCATTAAAGCATGCTTATCACAAATTTTTCTTCTTCTTCTCCCACAAGTTCCGACGGCAGCTGTTGAAGGGGGTTCTCAAAAAATATCTCAGCCCCAAAACTTTCCAAAAACAACCCCACTTAAGTTCAAGAGGTGAGATTCAAGGATTTTTACAAGTTTTAAGGTAAAATCCTAAACTTTTTAGCAAGTTTTCAAGGGATTTTTCATGGGTTAAGGGGGAAATTAATTCACGATATTTTTGCATGAAAATGAAGCCTGGGAAGGAGTTCAAGGAGCCTTGAAAGGCTAGAAATCAAAAGAGTGCTATTTGGGTAAGTTTTAAATTTCAAAGTTTTGAAATTTTGTTTTGATTTTTATTCCTTTGAACCTATGTGGGTTCTTGAGCATGTATTTGATGAAATTTCATGGATATGTGATGTATGGCATGTTGGAATTATGAAAAGTTGGTTTATGGTGCAAAATTTTAGTTTTTACAAAAAGTCATATTTTTGTAATTTTAGCACTAATTTTGTAAAAATGATGATTTAGCATGAAAATGATTGAAATAAGGGTTGAAACTGCTCTTATAAGGGTAGAGATGATGATTAAAAATAGATTTTTACAAAAAAGCCCCAAGGACTAAAATGGAAGAAAAAGTTCTTTTTCAGCAGATTTAGAAATCAGCCAAAAAGTCCCTCTAAACGTGGGAATTTTAAAAAGGTTAAAACACAAAAGTTGTAGATCTCGACGAAACTATTAATTATTGTGAACAGTTCATCAAAAATCTCAACCGATTGTAAGATTTTAATTTTACAAGAATTTGTTGAAATTGGGAAAAAATTTTAAAGGGCAAAAATATTATTTTTGCAAAGGATTTTGAATATGGTACTTTAAGCAAAAATTTTCCTCATGAAAAATAGGAACTAATGGTTTAAAAAGATTATTTTTGGTTCCAGGGGCATAAATGCAAATATTTTTGTATTGGGGCCAAAACCGTAAATTGTGTGAAAATTGAGTTTTAACTAGAGAACATTGGTTTTCTATACTGCTGTAGGCAGTAAGTTACAGTATTATGGATGCTAAGTTTTAAGGATTTAAAGTTAGGCAAGGAAAGAATGAAAGAAAATGAGGTTAAGGGTAAAATGGTCATTCTATGATAAATGGCCAAAACAGACTTGAAACGCCCTATGTCGGGAAATGCCCATGAGCGAGAATTTTTATATATGTGTAAGTAATGGAATGTTAAAGTTAAGTAATGAGTTTTATTAAGTTAAGAAATGGATGAAAAACCCATTAAGGGTAAAAACATCATTTTTATGAAAATGGCTAGAACGGAGGCGAACATTTCGATTTAGCATAATGATCTTGCATGAAAAATGTTCCGTAATGCGTTAAGTAACGAAACTACTAGTGAGACGGGAAGTTATATAAAAGGAATGAATGTTTAATGCTTACGTTTTATTATCAATCGAGTAGATTGATAAAAAGAAAGTTAATTAATGAGTCGGCTGTCGTATGATCAGGACACAGAAGCCAACCAATGGAAGGAAAAGGAATGAGATAGGAATGGAATAAAGAATGTTAGAGCATAGTCCGTATAAGTTTAGACCTCACCTACAGCATGAAGTAAATAGTTTTCAAATGTTTATATATGTTTGCAAATGTGTTTGCAATTGTTCTGCAAGTTGTTTTTAAAAGTATGTTTGCATGTATTATGCAAAAAGTTTTAAAGATTCAAAGCAAAATTTGCAATGAATTTGGAACTATATGTTTAAAGTCTATTTGCATATTGATATGCATAATGATTTAAAAGTTCAAGTTATGATTTTCAAAGTATTTAAAGTACGTTTTGCATTTTGACAATGCATAATATTTTATAGTTTTAGTTATAAGTTTTATGATGCATTTGTTATGCAATAAATTGCATATATTATGCAATAAGTTTCATAATACAAGTTATGGTTTGCAAACTGTGTTTGCGTTTTATGTTGCATTTGTTATGTAATAAGTTGCATTTGTTATGTAATAAGTTGCATTTGTCATGCAATAAGTTTTAGAAGATAAGTTATGATTTGCAAAATGTGTTTGCATTTTATAATGCATTTATTATGCAATAAGTTGCATTTGTTGTGCAATAGATTTTATAGTACAAGCTATGAATTGCAAGTATGTTTGCATATGATGTGATTGCATTTGACATGCTCACTAAAGTTAATAAGATGGTAATGTAAAGATAAAAAGAAAGTGTCGTACCAACCTCTTTGTTATGAGGCAATGAAAGTAAAGTTAAAGTTTGAATTGCAAGTATGTTTGCAGATAAAAAGAAAGCTATGAATTACAAGTATGTTTGCATATGATGTAATTGCATTTGACATGCTCACTAAAGTTAATAAGAGGGTAATGTAAAGATAAAAAGAAAGTGTCGTACTAGCCTCTTTGTTATGAGGTAATGAAAGTAAAGTTAAAGTTTGACCTCCTAGATGTGAGGTACATGACCTCGAAGTTCTATGGTCTCATTCTTCTGCAAGAGAAGCATCATTTTTATGATCTCATGATTAATGAGTTGGTACGAACACTAAAGTAAAATAAGGAAAGTGAATGTAAGATAAAGACAAGGATGCAAAATTAAAGCAAGATAAGGAAAATAAAGGCACGAGAATAGAAAGTTAAAGTATGAAAAGAATGTTCATAAGATGCTCATAATTGAAGTTTATATTCGAGCATAAATGGAAAAATGTATTTTGATTTTATTGGTTTTTCTTGTTATGAAACATTTATATGTTATGGAAAACATTCCGAAGAATGTTTTATACTGAGTGTTTATGAAAACATAAATGGTGTTTATAAAGAGCAATCTAAGGATTGCTTTATGTTAAATATTTTATGAAAAGCATTTATGAAAATGTTTTAGGAATGTCTTATGGAAATGTTTATGAAAAACATTTTTAGAAACGTTTATGAAAAATGTTTTAAGAAAAAGGCTTATATGAGAAAAGTTTTTAAAGTATGTTTCAAATGTTTGTGAGTTTATGTTTGAACTTACTGAGTGTAGGCTCATAAAAAAAAGTTTTTCATGCTGTAGGTAATTTATGGGTGACCAGTAGGACCCGTTAGAAGAGCTGGGTGTCGCGGAGGCCAGATGCCAAGATTTGGGTATGGATACTACCACTATTTGCTTCCGCTATGCAAAGAAAAGGTTTTCTACTATATAGTATAGTGTTTAAAAGTATTAAGAAAATTTCAGCTTTATGAAATGTTGTCAAAGATTTGAGATACAGTGTATGAACTATTTTATATAATTATAAAGTTAAGATTTAAGATATGTTTTTGTCAAATGTTTCTTATTAAGTTTTAAGAAATGATTTGAAATGGTTTTAAAGGTAAATGTTGAGTGAGGTCTCAACTTGAATGGCGACAGAGTTCGCAATAGTTTTTAAATACATTTTGAAGAATGTTTAAAGTAAAAAAAATTCTAATTCAGTATTTTTCTTACTAAGTAAGTAAGATTACTGTTTAAGAATGTTGTTTTAAGTAAGTAAAGTGACTACCCGAAAAGGCGAGTCGTTACAAATGATACAAACACTTAGGCACTAGTAAGAGATAAGATATGAAAAGGATAAGGAATGTTCATAAGGAAGCATAATTGGATCACACATTGCATTGAATGTGCATGTGGGCTATATTGGGACTTACTGGGCATGAGCTCATTAAGTGTTTTATGCTGTAGGTGTTCCGACGAGAAGGTCAGAATAATTTTATTGATGAGCTGGTGGAGGGATGATTAGTGTGCAGATTAGGTATGGAATCCGCCGCTAATATGTTTCCGCTGTAATATATTTTAAGTTATTTTAAAACGTGTGTATAAGAGTGGTAATATAGTAAGTAAGACAAAAACCTCTCTCGAAAGTACTTAGCAAATAGTGTTGTAAAAGAAAGTTTGCTTATGTGAATATATATATGTGTACACTTGTGTTTCAAAAGAAGTTAATTTCTGTATGAAAAAAAAATAAAAACATTTCTAAGTTTTTGCTTATATGTAAGTAAGAAAAGGTTTATCACGGCCTAAAAAGGCGAGTTGTGACATAAACTTTGAAACTTACCTCGTTTTGACCCTTCCATAATTAAATGCATTAAATATTAACATATTGAAATGAATGAACATTTTGATCTTTTGGTTCTATGTATGTTTTTAACATATATTTTGAAGTCAAAATATCTAAATTTTCTTTATGCATTATATAAGTCTTACTATTTTTTTTCTTTTTTATATACTTTTGTAGATATAAATTTTACTCTTTTTTTTTGCTCAAAAAGTTTTATCAAATTTTCTCCATCGTATGTTTAAGACGAAGTAAAAAAATACCAATAAATAAGGAAAAAACACTAGATATATGAGTACCTAATAAAAACGACATGTAGATAGGATAATATAACCTACTTGTCATTTTGTAACTAAATTTTGAGGTTGAAAATTATATAAAAGGCACAATATAGAATACTTGGCTTAATTGGACTTAAAATAAAAAACATATCAAAATTCGTATTAATTTTAAGTTGACAAAAATATATATTTGTTTGTGAAATCCCCATTTGTAGATCTAAAATGCGTGAAGTCAATTACAAAAAATTTAATCTCGACTGTAGATTTATAATTGATCAATCATGTACATATATATATGGCTAAATTTGTTAATATTTGATGGATTTAGTAATTAAATAGTGGCCAAAAAAGACAAGTTTCATAATTCAGAAGTGTGATATGTTATAGTTTAAGGTTTAAAGGTCAAAATTAGACAAGTTCCATAGTTAGGTGGCAAAAGTGAAGTTATTGGCTCAAGTCCGTTAATATTTAATGGTTTTGTTAACGAAAGGGCCAAAATAAGACAAGTTAAATAGTTTGAATGTGTGATTTGTTACGTTTTAAAGTTCAGGCGTCAAAATAGGACAAATGCATAGTTTAGGGGCTAAAAGTGAAATTAACCTTAATACAAACATTAATCTAAACAAGAAATACCTCAAAGCATCGAAAGACTTAACTCCAACAATTAACTCATTCAACTAGTAAATTTGAATGAAATGCTCATAGGGAAGAAATGTTTATCGAGTTTCAAAACCAAAAACTCAAATAGACCCACAAAATACTAGGTGCACGTATGGTTTCTTTCAATAATATTTTTGTGATCGATGGGAAAAGCTAATTGATCAAGATCGAGAGACGAAAGCCGCACATCATACATCAAAAACAATAAAAAAAAGAAGTGTAGCATATTAAAAACATAATCTATATCCAAGGATGGGAACATCATCTCCAATATTATACGGGAAACTTAAAAACACTATCAAAACATGAAAGAATATAACTATTCACACAATTATTCACGGTTACAACCTTTAGCAACATTGTGACTAATGTGGTGAAATATCTGTAAAAGTTGTGACTCTTGGTAATAGGCATTGGCAACAATTGCAACCCTTGATAGAGGGTTGCCTATAGATCTATATATACAGGTAGAATGGCATTGGATTGCTATTCCTAGCAATTTCTTCATATAATACACCATCTATACAAATTGCTTAAATGTAGAAGAACCCAAAATGCTCAACAATTCGTCCATTATAGTCCTAACAAGAACATCAATGGCTGGAGGTTAGATTTTCCTTTCGTTATTTTTTCGCTTTAATTTGATCTGTGATATGCAATTTGGTTATATGGATATTTTAGATCATTAAGGATTTCTTTCATTTGTAATCAAAGAAATTGTTTGCCTCTGCCTTAATGTGAATTTGTTGGTATGAATGACTTGTTTTTTCATGTTTTGCAAAACGATTACAAAACAAACCAAAATTTTGAAAAATTATTTTAGAAAATTTTTTGATGAAAAATAAGGTTAGGGATATTGGGTAATTAGATTTCTAATAATTCTATGATTTTAAATGAGAATTTTGACATTCATAAGGTTTAGAAATACATGAGTCACCAATTGGGTCGTAATTAGATCGCACAAAACCAAAATCTTTTACAAGATTGATTCAAATATTTTTTTGATGCAAATTAATGTTAGAAATCATTAGAAATTAGATTTCTATGAGTTCTGGGTTTAAAACTTCGTTTTTTGTTTTGCTCAATAAGGGCAAAATGACATGTCATTTTTTGAGTAGAAAATGTGCTTTTTTTTTTTAACGACTCGTCGTTTCTCACTGGAATTCGTTTTTTAATTTTGTTTTGCATTTTTACAAAAATTGAATATGAAATTTTGTAATAATTTTAAATTTGATATTTTGAAAAATTTATTAATTAGCATTTCTAAAATAAAATTATGTAAAATCCAAAATCTTTTATTTGCATTTAGTCAGAAATTTTGGCATTTGTTTTAGTAATGCCTACATTTTATGCATAATTAATGTTGTATGTATCATTAAATTTTGTCATAAATTAATGCATGCAATTTTTGTGAATATTATGCATGGAATTAAATGTCAAGTGATTTGTGTAATTTGTAATTAATTAAAGAGTAGCCACAGCATCTTTAATTATGCAAAATTATACATTAAGTGTTTTGATCACGTATAGTATAATGACATTAGTTGTGATTCATCATATGTAATATAATAAATTTTATCCCACCTGAATTTTTATTATATTTGTATGATTAACTAGGTTGAAATATCAAATTATTTTTCTTAATTTACCCACAGGGGTTAAGAAATGGAATATAATTTGATAGTTTCATCATAAGGTTATATATGAATCTATTTGAATTAAAAATTTAGGCCACAGGCAATTTGTATGTCATTGATTCATATTCTTGTAGCATGATTACATTGGTAAACATGATATATTGTCATTAGCCTCAGTTTGGTGACATAAGCATGTATGTTTAATTTTATGCAGTTATACAACCTATGAATTACTCTGATTTTAAATGTAACATTCTTGAATTAAACGGTGATAACTATAAGGTTTGGAAGGAGAGATTTCTCCTTCATTTGGGATGGATGGATATTGATTATGCTATCCTTAAAGATGAACCACTTGCTATTACTGAAACCAATCAACCAGATGATTTGATCGATATGAAAAATGGGAACGATCTAATCGCCTCAGTGTAATGTTCATAAAGACCAAGATCTTTACTGATATTCGTGGTTCTGTTGATCAGCATAATAATGTCCGAGATTTGCTGAAGACTATTGATGAGCAGTTTAAGTCTTCAGACAAGGCATTAGTTAGCACCCTAATTATGAAATTCTCATCCATGAAGCTTACGAGTATTCATAGTGTGTGTGAACACATCATGCAAATAAGGGATATTACGGCTCAATTAAAGACGCTTGAGGTTGATATGTCTGAGTCTTTCCTTGTACATTACATTATGAATACTCTTTCGTAGCAGTATGCACCTTTTAAGATCTCTTACAACACATATATAAGGATAAATGGTCAATCAATGAACATATGACCATGTGTGTTCAAAAGGAAGGTAGACTGACCATGGAGGGAGGAGAGAGTGTGAATCTGGCAACACAAGGAAAGAGTAAGAATCAAACCAAGCATAAGCGACAGGGTAAGGTACCAGCCCAAGCTGATATCAAGAAGGAACCCAAATGCTTCTTCTGTAGGAAGAAAAGGCACATGAAGAAAGATTGCCCTAACTTTAAGAGTTGGCTTAAGAAGAAAGGTAAACCAATCTCACTTATTTGTTATGAATCTAATATGGTTGATGTTAGTCATAACACATGGTGGATTGATTGTGGTTCAATAATCCATGTTACAAATTTCTTACAGGGTTTACAAAACCTAAGGAAGCCAGTGGCAAGTGAGCAATGCATTAATTCTAAAACAAGATGTGTTCTCACGTGGAGGCAATAGGAACATGAAATTTAACTTTGAGTAGTGGCTTTGTTTTAGTTTTGGAAAAGACTTTTTATATTCCCAGTTTCTCTAGGAATTTAATTTCAGTTTCAAGACTTGTATCTTTTAGATATTCTTTTAACTTTTCATATACTATTTTTAGTTTTTCTTATAAATCTAAACTTGTTGGGAATGGTGCATTGTCTAATAGTCTTTTTCGAATTAATTTACAAAATGATGTCTCTTATACTACAATGCATATTCATGATAACGTTAGTATTAAAAGATGTGTTATGAATGAGGATTCCTCTATGTTGTGGCAGCAGAGATCAGGGCATATATCCATACAGAGAATTAAAAGATTGGTAAATAATGGAGTACTTAGTTCTTTAGATTTTATTGATTTTGATACTTATGTGGACTGCATAAAGGGTAAGCAGACCAAAGTGTCAAAGAAAGGTGCCAAGAGGAGCTTAAACATATTGGAAATCATATATACAAATATATGTAGTCCAAACATAGACTCATATCGTTAGAAGTACTTCGTCTCTTTCATAAATTAGTATTTACGATACATATATCTCTACTTGCTTAATAATAAGAATGAAACATCAGATGCTTTTAAGGTTTTCAAAGCAAAAGTAGAAAAATAATGTGGAAAGCAAATTAAGATTGTGAGATCAAATAGAGGTGAAGAATACTATGGTAGACGCACTGAAGATGGACAAGCACTTGGTCTGTTTGCGAAGTTTCTTAAAGAGCATGGGATTGTTGCCTAGTACATTATGCTTGGTTCCCTAGACATGAATGGTGTGACAGAAAGAAGAAACCAAACATATATGACATGGTGCGGAGTATGCTTACTAGCTCTAAACTCCCTGAGTTCTTGTGGACTGAAGCTCTTAAATCAGCAATGTATATATTGAACCGAGTTCCAACTAAGGTGGTTCCAAAGACACCTTTTGAGTTATTCAAGGGTTGAAAACCGAGCCTACAACTTATACGTGTTTGAGGATGCCTGTCAGAAGTAAGAGTTTATAATCCACAAGAGAAGAAGCTAGACCCAAGGATAATAAGTGGATATTTTGTTGGATACACTATTACAAGCTGCGGATTCCACAATGGTTTATACCCGTCGTGGAAAAATTTCATGACGGTTAAAAAACCGTCGTGAAAACTTTAGTTATGGTACAAAATGAAGTTTTCACGATGGTTTTTTTACTATCATGTAACAGGAAAAATGGCACGAAAAGGGGGATGTGGGTAATAATCTTCCATGAGGGTTTTCTAAAAAACCGTTGTGGAATCGTAGGCTTCCACGACGATTTTTTAGAAAACTGTCGTGGAAGTTTCATGCAACCTATGATTCCATTATGGGTTTTCTAAAAACCGTAGTAGAAAATTAGTATTGCCACAAAAAAAATCTCCAAAAATTTTTTATTTCCCACGGGATGGCCAGTCCTGTGTGTTATCCATTACAGCAAGGCCTTGATTGCATACAAAAATTGGTGAATATTGAAATTACAAGGTATTTACAAGATCATTTAAATTTAAGCTATTTTGAGCAATTGTTTATCTACTATCTCTATCCATCTATCTAAAGAGCACATACCTATTTACAAATTGTATCCACTCTCATCTAACTTCATGTATATCTATATGTATATAAAAATTTTTTTTTCCTAAGGCTTGTATACCACTTGTAATTATAACCCACATGAAACGCAGAATAAAAAAACCACATTCTATGTTTCCTTATTGTCTTGGACACTTACGTCTAGAATATAGCATTTTGTGTGGTCGGTTTGTAACACCGCTTCCCGCTTGAAGCTTTCAATCGTTAAGCGTCCTAACAATGTGTCATGTTTAAATGAATTAATAGATGATACAAATATGTGGGACTAAAAACAGTTAATTTAATATGAGAACATTAATACTTACAATGTCGTGACTGATACAAAATCCTCACGTGGTAGGTGTCCGAGGGGGTCAAACCAATATATTTCGTCCTCCCATGGCAAAATAAGTGCCAACATCCAATGTTCTCTAATAATGTACGGCAGGAAGAATAATTTTCCCCTCAATGCTTGAGCTAATAGGTGAAGGAGTGATGCGGCGCACTCTCTACGATCACTTTATAGATCTCTTGTAGCACTTGAAACAATCGCCGGAGATATGAAACTGAAATTTTGAGCCAAGCCTTGAAGTTCACAATATTTCGCCAAAAAAATACAATAAAAAACAATACAGCCAATTATTTAAAAGCATCTTACTACACTGCTATTTTTTAAAAATATGAAATAAGAATGTAATTATTACCTGAGGTATACCAAGATATAGTTCGCCCCGATTTTATCAAAGTTGATGAAGTAGTAAACATCTTTATACCCCACATAGATAGGCAATTCATTGCTAGTGACATTTACTGATATCGGCCACTGAATCGTCAATCCATCGCGCATGAAAGAATGTGTGTATAAAGCCAACTGCATAAATTCTTGAGGTACTAAAGTGAAGTTAAATATAGGTAGTGGCTCATTAGCAACGGGTTGTTCTTGTTCTTGTTCTTGTTCTACCTCAGGTTGTGATTGTCTTGCAGGTTGTGATTATCTTGCTTTTGTAAAGCTTTTATTTTTTTGGCGTTTCTTTTCGCTTAGATCTTGTCGAATATGGCTAGGCACTCTACTCGTCCTCGTCAATGTGATGACTTTAACTAACCTCTTCGGCCATGTGACGAAGCTTCCAGTTGCTTCACCCACAGTTGTTGCTTTAAGTGTTGGAACAAGCAATTCAGTGTTCTAACTCTAATGGTAGTAATGCTAATGCGCACATTGTCTTCCCCTAATAGTTGTCCATGAACTGTATCAGTTGAAAGATTCTCCATCCACACCCTCCCAAGCACAACAAGTGCACACCCACCATTAATTCTATCATTATCAAAGAAACTGCATTGTTCGGGGTCTTAACAAGGAGGTGACAATTGAACTTTTAGAGCTTTTAGAGCTTCTGCTATATTATTGGGAGGGTTACAACTAGCCTTGAAGTTGTTGTGTTGTGAGATGCTATTGTCTGTTGACTTGGCACGTCCTTGGGAAATAAGCTCAGTCACAAGACCTCGTAGTTCTACAATCTCCATCTGCATTTTTGACATTTGGGAATTCAATTTCGAAGTACTTGATTGGAAGTTGAGTATTGAGATTGCTTCACATACTTCGATTGACCGCAAACACGTCCTGAATGTTTTGGTTTCCTTAGTACCCTCATCAAAATGTCAACGTTACCGATCGATTGGAAGCTCCCTTGACTTTGTTGCGTCATGTATTCATCCTGTAAGACAACAAGCAAACCATGTTATTCTTAAGATCCTTCAACAATATTAAATTTTAAATTAATTATTCATGTTCAATAAACTTACAATCAAGTTCCCAATTTTTGCTACTTTTGGATTTTTAAACTGTTTGTCGGGACCTTGACGTAATTTCACCCACAACTCTTGCCATGTTGGTAGCACGCCCGTCTTAGCAAACTGTGTTACGCTATGTTAGTAACATAGTAATGATAGAATAATTGATATATGTAATACGAGTAAAATATTAACGTACCAAGGATTGCTTGAGCTCTCTATATCTGACTCGGCCAACCATAAAGCAGTATTCATTTTTTGCTTTTATTTTTCTTGCGTTTGATGATAGTAGTTGGAAATCGGTGGAACGTCGATACCTCATAAAAGCTTCCCAATCATCATCGTTTATGGAAGGGTAGTAATGTACTACCGTAGGAGGCTGTTTATATACATTTTCATCCTCCTTCGGAATGGAAATGTATGGTTGTACGAAGGTAAGGTAGAGGTCAGATCTAAACCCCTTTGCTAATTTGCCACAAACCTGCAAAGCCCTTTTCCTATACCAATCCTCGAATGTGGAAGCTTTGTATATCTCTCTCTCTAAATCACATCTTTTACTTTATCCAAATCCTTAGACCTCCAATCTTTTATCCATATAGGAACATGCTTTCAACTGTGGACTCCGATTCAATTGCTTAATTCATGGCTGGGTGTGCCTTCCAGTTAGCCTTTTGAATCAAAAGTCACTTCAATTCTTAAACCTTTCTTTCTCATCCGATCAATATTTTATCAATGTAGCCCTTCGCTCAAAGTCTACTTTCGGATCAAATTTGGTTTGCCTTGTGGCCTACTACGTTGGTTTCCCTTGATATATTGCAATGAAGATGGAGTGCACTCTTCGTACTCTTCCTCGTGCTGGTCACTCTCAATCTCGCGAGACATTGTACCTATGCAAAGTAAGCAGAAACTAACACATACATAGTAATATTAAATCACATATTACATATATTCACATATTCACATATTCATCTTCATACAATTTCAATTACACAATTTCACATATTCATATAATTTCACATATTACACATATTCAGGAATTTACAATTTCAATTACATATATAATTTCACATATTACACATATTTACATAACTTCACATATTACACATAGCCACAAATCTACAATTTCAATTACACAATTTCACATATTACACATATTGACATATTTTCATAATTTCACAAATTCACATCTTTACATATTCACAAGTTTACAATTTCAAGTTTCCCAATTTCATATCTTCACATAATTTCATATATTCAAATCTTCACAAATTCACAAGTTTACAATTTCAACTACACATTTTCACATAATTTCACATATTACACATATTCACAAATTTACAATTTCAATTACATAATTCACATAATTTTACATATTATACATATTCACAACTTTACAATTTCAATTACATAGATAATTTCACATATTACACATATTTACATAATTTCACATATTACACATATTCACAAATTTATAATTTCAATTACACAATTTCACATATTCACATAATTTCACATATTACATATATTCACAAATTTACAGTTTCAATTACACAATTTCACATATTACACATATTCACATATACACAATTACACATATGATTGGGAGGGCAGGTGGGGCAAGGTTGGGGGGGGTGGTTGGGGGTAAGGAGGGTGGGTGAGGGGCAGGGTAGGCGGTGGGGGGTGGGTAAGGAAAGGGGCCATATGTGGGGGGGGAGGGGGGTGCGCAGCGAGGGGCGGTGGGGGGTGGGTAGGGCGAGGAGGGGTCGCCATTGGGTGGAGGGGGGGGGGGGGTTGAGGGGCGAGGGGAGAGAAAGAGGGAGGGGGAAGAGGAGAGAGAGGGAGGGGGAGCTTACCGATGGCGAGGAGGTGACGACGGTGGAGGTGATGGCAGCGAAGAGAGAGAGAGGGGGATTTTAGAAAGAGAGAAAGAGGGA
>CAMOHE010044790.1:0-14426 GCA_946598075.1 Artocarpus hirsutus
AAGGAATCCAAGAGTGACGAAAAAAGCTCAGAATGAGGTGAGACAAGTTATTAATAGAAAAGGGTCCATTGACGAAACAGTCCTTGGTGAGATGACATATTTGAAATTAGTCGTCAAAGAGACACTGAGGTTACACCCTTCTGCTCCTTTATCAGTTCTAAGAGAACGCAGAGAAAAGTGTGAGATTAATGGTTATGAGATTCTAGTGAAAACCAAAGTCATAGATGGGCAATATGAAGAGATGTTAAGTATTGGACTGAACTTGAGAGTTTTATACCAGAGAGGTTTCTTGATAGGAACAGATTTTGAGTGATCCCATTTGCGGCTAGGAGGAGAATGTAACCGGGCATGGCATTCGGTTTGATTATGAGCTTCCTCTTGCAATGTTACTTTATCGTTTTGATTGGAAACTCCCCAACGGAATGGACCATGACGACAACGATAATGGCATAACGGTTAGAAGAAAAGATGATCTGTATTTGATTCCTGCCGCATATGATCTATCACACGTTGGAAAAATCTCTAGGAACGCCAAAAAAAGAGAATAAATTTACCTTTGTTAGGTATTAAAAGTAAAACTAAAAGAACGGAAAAATAATAATTATTACAATTACCTTTTTACCCAAGTGTTTTTTTAATCATATTTTCATTTCTGATTTCCAATTTCAATTATTTAGAATTAAATATATATATACGGTTGTTCTACAGTCCATCTATAATGTGAACAAGCAAAACTTCACTGATTGATCTGAATGGTTGGCATATATTGTGAGATACCTAATAGATAGGCTAACTGGAATCAGATGCTACCCGGTCAGTCCCAGCTAATATAAAGCGGTCTATTTTTGTAAGATGGAAAGGTTGGAGAGAGAAATCTCATGGTTATAATTTAAGTTCGTACCGCGGGGGCTCCGCCCTCCACCCCGGGAAGATAAGTGGTGGGCTATGGGATCAGGCCTATCAGCCCAATTCTTTTGCTATCGTCACAGATCTCATAAAAAATTTCACTTTTGTTTTTCATCACAATTGTCACACAGTAAACTTTTCAAGTCGGGTCAAACTGAATTCGAGTTACCGTACTTTAACAATATCTCTCATAGAAACCAAGTACTTCACTCGGCCTACTTGTGAGCAACTCTTATTTTTATCTTGAAACAAGGGCTAATATATAAACAAATAGATACTACTTGAAGAATCTAAAACAAATTATTACATTTTCATTGAGACTTTTGCAATACGAGAAAAAGACGTAATATGGCTCTGCTAGGGTTCTGGTCACACCATGAACTTATAATTTCACTACAAAACGTCGCACCGTGAACTTTTAGGCTAAACCAAATAGCATTCGGGTTACTATATTCTAAACAATTGACAAAGTAAAACTATGTTTTCTTTTCCTCACTGATTTTCTTTTTTTTTATAAGAGATGTATTGTGAATTATACTCAATTTCAATCTCATATCACAAGTATTCATTTTGTTAAGGACTATTGTGGAAAATCTGCAAGTTTAGAGAATCGTAGACAAGTAATAAAAAGTGAGTAAAGTATCATTCCCACGAGGATTGCGTTAATCTAGCTAACTATCAAAATTAGTTAACTCTAAAATTATTTGGACAATCTAATGTAAAATAGAAAAATAACAAAACAAAAAAAATATAAATGAAAACCTAAATAAATAAAAGTCTAGGGCATCTGATTTCACCTAAATTAATCCTATTCAAATTATCTAATTCAATCAACTGATGTTTACTCCTATGCCAATAATGAATTTCTCTTAGGTAGTCATTGATCTTTCTCAAGCATTAATAATTTATCCTAGTTAGCAAATTTCCTACATCTCTGTGGAAACTCTAAACTTATCAAGATTCATTAAGAACAAGAAATTCACCAGTTACACAAGTCTCATAGATATCTCTATCCTATGATGATCTCATGGCATTCAATCATGGTCTAATTTAATTATTGCTTCTCAACCTCAAATTAAATCACAAATCATGCAAAAGGTGCACAAACTTTTACAAGCATTAAGATTAGAATAAACATTCAGCATGGATAATAAATAAACATCGAATTGAATTAAATTAAATAAAAGTGAACATTCATAATCCGGCCACATCGTAACTCTAGAATAGAGAAAATTAGTTCCTAATGAAACTAAAAACAATCCTAAATAATGTCTTAAACATGATGAGTGAAAGGAAAGAACTCTATTTGGATGTGAGGATGATTTCTGTCTCCAGGTTGCACCGTTCTTCTTCTTTATGGCAGTGAGTTCTCCCTTCTTTTCTGTAGTTTTTGTCTGTTAAAATTAGTGCTCCAACCCTGTATAATGTTCTATTTATAGGCTAGAGTTTGAAAGGACAATTTTGGAAACTAAATTACACTAAAATTTGAGTTGAAATCGTAGCTCCTAGGCTCGATTTTCTGGCGCCTAGGTGCTAGGATTGTAGCACCTAAGCGCTACACAGACTCGTATAAAAATTTTCAAACTGGCGCCTAGGCGCCGCAGTGTTGCTCAACCTTCTTCATAGAATGGCGCCTAGGCACTTTGCTCTCAGGTTTTTGTATGAAACTTTATCTGTATGAGCGTCTAGGTGCCCATAAGCTAGCGTCTATGCTCCATTTTCATCCTGAGTCTAATTTTGCTCACTTTTTGTCCACTTTGCCCCTCGCTTCGCAATCATGTATCTTTTTTCCTCAAAACCTATAAAAGAACATAAAACACTATCAAATCCTTATAAATTGCTCGAAACTAACAAAAATATTAAGTGAGAATCACCTAATTAATTAGACTAAAACTAACTTATTATGGACATCTTTACTGCTGGAAGTGAGACAGATGCTACAACTGTAGATTAGGCAATGGTAGAAATGATGAGGAATCCAAGAGTGATGAAAAAAGCTCAAAATGAGGTGAGACAAGTCTTTAATAGAAAAGGGTCCATTGACGAAACAGTCCTTGGTGAGATGAAATATTTGAAATTAGTCGTCCAAGAGACACTAATGTTACACCCTTTTGCTCCTTTATCAATTCTAAGAGAATGCAGAGAAAAGCGTGAGATTAATGGTTATGAGTGTTGATTCTTACCGAGGCCCGAAGTCGAATCAATACCATGTGCAGCGGTGCACGGTTCTCTGCTCTTCCCTACTTGCCTCTGCCTGATTGGTAAACCTACAACAAGAGGAGAGACGCTTTGGAGGCGAGAGAAGAACTGGTCAGTCAACAGACAAGGGCTCTCCGATGCTCAAGGCAGGAGTTGCTCGACAGAGAACAAGAGCTTGTTAGGTAGGAAAGAGGATGCATGCCAGGATGCAATAAATGCGTACTATTTATAGGCTACCACTTAGACTGGGTATTAGGTGGGTTTTGCCCACGACCTAAGTGTCACATCAAGGCATGTCAGGTGGCAAGAGATAAGTGTCATGCCTCTTCGCCAATAGATTGCCTCCCATCTGACAGTGAGTTGTTTGCCATCTGTTGGCCAGCGATGGCGAGTAGCAGTCCACTTTCAAGTAAGAATAATCCGACCTGAGCTAGCACCCAATCCAAGGAGGCAACCTACTGAGGTGCGGCCTTGGTGGCCTTAAGAAGCACCTCGGACATGATATCTAGTGTCCTGGGGTTTAGTTGTAGGCTCTAAAAAACTCTAGCGAGCTGATCGGCTGACCACCCGTAGTATGGCTCCTCTGCGGCAATGTCGAGCTCACCCTCAACAGTAGCCCCCCAGTTCACCTGGTCGGTATTCAGCTAGGTGGACTATGCTGAGAGAGTGAGGTCAGCTCAAGATAGAAGACAAAGAGGCGTCTTGAGGTGGTGTGAAACGAAAGGTCACGCGAAGGAACTAGGAGACACGTGTCGCTCTGCGAACGACTGCTTGTCCTGACAGGCGTAATCATCACGCCTTTTCGTTTTCTAAACCCGGGTTTCCTGCCTAAGATGGCTACAAATAGGGCCTTTCTCCCTGCCATTTTCACATGATCCATGCTTTGCCACTCTTGAGTTTTTGCTACCGAGCTGTAGTTGTAAACCCAAGAACTTTTAGTTCCTAAGCTTCCATAGCTCGATCAGGTAATTTCCCGAGGAGCGCGATAAAAATGAGTGACTTGTCAGATTCCCAGAACGTTAATATTTCTTGGTCGAAAAGTAGTCCCGAGACTGAGTCATCCTCCATTGAGGTTGATGTAGAAGGTTTGTCCCTAGAGTGGGATGGGGCCTATTAGTTGGTCAAAATACTAAGGGTCGATGTTCAAACCGTCGTCGAGCAGGAGTTCCTTAATTTGCTGGACGGGGAGTGCCCGGTGAGACTGTGTAGGGGTGAGAACCTATACATTGGGGCGGCCATAGCCGGCATGTCCTGAGTTACGGCCCAAGAGTGGGCTGAGCTGGAGGCAGCGACCGATGTACCGAGCACCTCGGGTCGAGACCCTAGGCTTCTATCTAGGTTGCGGGTAGGATAATCATCGACATCTCCGACGAGGAGTAGGTAACCGAGGAGGCCGAGCCGGTGATGAGCGCTACTGAGGAAGAAGAGGACGAAAGGGTCTGAGTTACTCGAGTCTGGAGAGTGACAGCTTACCAAGTAATCTGGCCTGGCCAGACTTCCGTAGCAGCTTACTCTAGCACAATGACGAAGTCTCGGCTTGAGGATTTGCTTATTGAGTTCGATATCCCGGACAACGTCATCTACATCGTGCCTGAGGAAAGTGATTCGCCCTTGACTCCTCCCGAGGTGTGTAAAACATTATATGCGGAGTTTTTCAGGGCTGGGCTGGGCTTGCAACTCCATTTGTTTCTCCGCCGGGCACTAAATGACCTGAACGTGTGCCCGGCTTAGCTTAACCCGAGCAGCTACAGGTTGCTGATTGGGATGCATATTCTTTGGAGGTACCGCCAGGCTACTATGAAAGGCATTTAAACAAGTTTATAAGATGAAGAAGCTTCCCCGGTAGTCCAGCTGGTATTATGTCATCGGCTTTAGGAAGGGCTTCATCTTAGGCAACCCTGACTCGGACAAACTCTGGAAGTACGAGTGGTTCTATGTCGAGGTAATTATTTATCCCAAGCCAGTGAGGCCGTCCCTGCCGATCAACGTGTTCGAAGGTCATTCGAACAAGGGCACGTGTGGTCTAAAAGGCCTTGGGCACCGAGCCATGTAATTGGAGTGGTCGAAGACTTATTCGAGAAGCTAGAAGCGACGAGGCAACAGTCGTTCCTGCTCAGGAAGGAGACCCTCTCCTGTTATGGCTGGTTTAGGGAACCCAGCAGAACCAATCTCCCATCCAACACCTAACCTGCCCGGTCAGCCGGGCAGGTGACAGTCGTAAGGCTTAGCACTGCAGACATCTCGGGGCCAAGCACTTCCTGATCTGGGTGGCCGGCGAGGGAGCCATCATCGTCCAGCTTCCAAGACTCATCAAGTGGCTCCTTCGACGCGGGGCTACTCGTGACAGATGAGGACCTTGAGGACGTGATTTGGCTCCTATACTCATCTTGCCAGCTCTGGATTAAAGGTTAGCCCTAAGTTTTTTTTTTCGTGCCAACCTTGTGTTGACTTGGAGGATTTTGTCTTTGTAGATATGTCTTCACGGCCGAGTACTGCAGAAGAGAGGCGTGCTCTCATGGAGGGCCTTTGCAAGCAGAAGGGGAAGGCCATGGTGATCGGGAAGAAACGTAAAAGGACTCCGAGGACGGAGCTTCCACCGCGACCTGAGCAGCAATCCACATCAGTCCAAGTGCAACTGCCCCAACCGATGAGGGCTAGGGCTTCGTCGAGCGAGACACCCCTCGCCGCCGTTGCTACAACCGTGGTGCCTTCTTCGAGAGACCCTATGAGGAGGCGCTTGAACTACCGCCGGCACATCCTTGAGCATTTTGGGGATGTGGTCCCGTAGGAGGATGTTTTGGTGACCTCCAAGGAGAGGATTTCGAGGGCTTGTCCGAAGCTACTCTTCGCTCTGCTGCCAAGGTGAGTGCTTATTCCACCCCAAGCTTCTTCTCTTTTCCTTTTCTTTTTGTCGCATGCTGAAAGTCCTATTTTCCTCAGACATGCACCTTCTTGCACATGGCCTATTCAGCTGGGTTGAAAGAATTCAACCTGGAGAAGGAGAGGCACAAGAAGACCTTTCTCGCAAAGGGCGAGGTCGAGAAGGAGCTCGGTGAGAAGAACATTGAGCTTAATCAAATTAAGGAGTCTCTTTCCCAGGTTGAGGAAGAGTTGAGGAAGGCAAAAGAAGAAGCCGACCAAGCCAAGGCGGCGGTCGAGGAGGCGAGAAGAGAGGCTGAGCAGGCTAGGGACGAGGTCGCTCTGCTCATGGGCCAGCTAGAAGCTTCACAGGCCAAGAACAGGCATTTTTGGGAGGAGCTCCCTGGTTGACTCGCTCAATCTGTGGAAGAATTCAAAGCGTCCTTGGAGTACACAGACTACTACTAGTTCGGCATGACAGACCTCTAAGACTACCTGATCTGCAAGCATCCTGAGGCTGAGGGCTTCGACTGGTCGCTTATAGTCGAGCCAAAGCAGAGCATAGCTTAGCAACTAGAGCAAGAGAAGGAGGTCGTCGAAGTGGACGGCGAGGACGATGGGGACGAACAAGGCATTGGCTGCGGAGAAGATAATGTCGAGGATGGGGCCCAAGTTTAGTTTTTACCCTCTTTTGTTATCTCTTTTTTGGTTTTGTTTTGTTTATCCGGGCTTAGGAGGTGCCTGATTAACTATACCTCCCCACCACTATCCTTTAATGAAAATTTTCTTTCCAAGTTCATCGTTTCTCGGATTCTTATATATTTCATTTTTAATATTTTTCAAGTACGATTGTTCTCAGGTTGATATTTTCAAACTTATGGGTGAGGCGTTCCTCAGGAACGAAGTTTGACCTTCGTATCACCAAGTTAACAAAGACCTCAGCCTCAAAATTGATTTGGGAATTCGAATCAGGTTAGGTGCTTCCTGGGAAGGGTGTTCCTAGACCATAGTATTCCGAGCTCCCCTTTTTTAATCTTTTTAGTGTCAAGTTTAATGTCTCAATGGTTGCTGAGTTTATCCGAGTAGGGCATCCTTGTTTCTTGGTCGAGCAGAGCACAACAACATGTGGTGCCCCATACCTTGTCGCCCCTTAGACTTGTTTAAGTTCATAAAAACTTTCGCAAGTTTAATATTGGTCGGGTATAGTTATGCTAGGGCGACTGTCTGGGTGGTCTGTACGGTGACAAAATAGAGATCGACAAGATGCCGACTAGCCCCTTAGTCCAGTTGGTCGGGACGACCCTCCTTCTTCGGGAGTTGTGGTCAAACCCCCAGGCTGGAGTTACGGCTTCCCTCTTCGGGACATGTTTTTTCCTTTAAACACGTATTACTCGATGGAACAGTGTAGGAATTTACATTTTATTGATGTATGATATTTACATTCTAGTCCTATTCAATAGGCCTAGTTACAAAAAGAAAATAGCCAGAGGTCAAAAAGGGTTTCTGGCATCGATTAACAAAAGAATCTCTTCAAGAGCTTGGCATTCCAAGGATGACTGAGCAAATTGCCTTCCATGTCAGATAATCTATAAGTGCTTGGCTGAACAATCCCGATGACCCTGTACGGTCCGTCCCATTTTGGACCAAAGGACCCCACCCTCGGCTGCTAAACCGTGACCTTTTTAAGTACCAAATCTTCAACCTTGAAAGTCCTCGGTTGGACCCGCTTGTTGTAATACCAAGCAATAACTTGATTTCGAGCTGTGTTATGGATTACAGCCTAGTTCCTTTTCTCTTCGAGCAAATCAAGCTCGGATATCATGACCTCGGCATTTTGAATTTCGTTGTAATGTTTAACTCTGAAGCTTGGCAGTCCTACCTCCATCGGGATGACAGCTTCCACTCTGTACACGAGTAAGAATAGGGTCTCTCCAATAGCTGTTCGGGCAGTTGTTTGGTAAGCCTAAAGCACCTTTGGGAGCTCGTCGATCCATGCTCCCTTAAGGCCCTCGAGCTTTTTCTTCAAGTTGTCCTTGATTATCTTGTTGATAGCTTCTACCTACCCGTTGCTCTGTGGGTAGCTTGAAGAAGAGAAAACTTTCTTAATGCGGAGCTGTTCGCACAAACGGAGGAGGCTGGAGGATTCAAACTACTTTGCATTGCTGATCATGATGGTGTGCAGGATTTTGAACCAGCAAATGATATTTTTCCAGACAAAGTTGGTACATTTTGCCTCAGTCATATTGGTACATGGCTCTACCTCTACCTATTTGGTGAGGTAGTCAATAGCCACAATGCATTACTTGAATTAGGATCAGGCTTTAGGAAGGGGCCCAATCAAATCAATGGCCCACTTGGCAAATGGCCACGCCAATGTATTCAAGGTGAGTGGCTCGACATGGTGCCCAAGCACTCTTGCAAATTGTTGACATTTGAGGCATTTTCGCATGAAATCCTTGCAATTATGCTCCATGGTCGGCCAGTAGTAGCCCTACCGGAGACATTTTTGGGCCAATGATCGCCCCTCAGAATGGTTACTGCATAGGCCCTTGTGGATCTTTCTCATTACGTATTAGGCTTCTTCGGGTCCAACGTACTTCAGACATAGTGCGGTGTAGCTTCGTCGATATAATTTTTCACCGATCATCAAATACTGGGCCAAGTTGTTACGAATCTGACGAGCCTCTTCTCGGTTGTTGGGCAATTAGGCCGTGTTTAGGTATCGGATGATTGGGTCCATCCATGTGGGCACGTGCTCTTCTGCTACACTATCTACTTCCTTGTTTATGTTCGGCTTGGCTAACCTTTCAATGGGGACCAAAGCTAGGTCACTGTCGCCAAGACCCGAGGCTAACCGAGCAAGCACATCAGCTTTCAAGTTTTCTGACCTGGGGATTTGCTTGAATGAGTAAGACTTGAATTGTCCAAGCAACATCTTAACCGCTTGTAAATATGCAGCCATTGACTCTGTTTCGGCATCTTCTTTTGCTTTTTCTCTTTCTGTGTCCCACTGGGGCCGGCCTCCTCTTTGCGGCTCTTCATGTATTCTGCTGCATCAGCGTACCTTTGCGCGTAACTGAGCATCTGTGAGAACGTGCTCAGCTGCTCGAAGGCCAATGACCAAGTGAGCTTTTTACCTTGGAGACCCCCTACAAAAATATGCTTAAGGGTCTCGTCTTGGATGTGTTTTGACCTCAAAAGCTGCTAGGGTAAACTAGTTTATATAGTCTCGGACATTGCCATCTCCTTGCTTTACGGCGTACAGGTAAGTAATCTCCTTTCTCCTCGTCTTTGTCGTGGAGAAGGCTACCGAGAAGGCATCTACGAGCTGTCGAAAAGAAGTTATGGACGCTAGCTAGAGTCGCTGGAACCATTGCCGAGTTGGTCCGGTAAGGGTTAGTGAAAAGGCCTTACATAATGCTGCATTGCTAGCATTCTGAAGGATCATGTGTCCTCGGTATAACTCAACATGCTCGTCTGCATCTATGGTCCCATCATAGGCATTGATTTGTGGGACCTTGAATTTGAGCGGCATAAGGGCTTACATTATTGTGTCTGGGAACAGCAGGTCCAAGGCACCTACATCATCCAAGCCAAAGCGATTGTTGCAAATCTTGTCGATTTGGTGCTATAACTCTCGAAACTGACGACTGTTTGTATCCTTGGGCAGTTCAACCCTATAACTTGCTTCGCCCTCAGCGTGGGCACTTGCCCTGGGTTGGCGACCTTGGTGTACTTCTCCCCGGCGTTTGAGTCGGTCAAACACAGGGGCTCGAGAACCTTGTGGTGATGGGACCCTTGCTCCCTGCGGGCCAAGTTGACCTTCTTGAACAAGTCTATTATTAGCTGAGATGCCATACTAGAGCCTCTAGGGCTCTCGGAATTAGCTTCACTAGGGTCGACGGCATCCCGTCCTACTCGACCTCCAACCGGGTCAGTTGGGGCTGGAGGTAAGAGGCCAAGAGCAGCCTGACGTTGGACCTGTTGCACGAGTTGCTGAGTAAGAATCCAAACTGCATTTGTAAGTTCACGAATTGGGTCTTGGCCGATTGGGTCCTGCACTTGTTTGGCCCTGGCCGTGCTTCCTTGCCCCTCGAATCAGGACCTTGTAGCCTAGGGGCGACCCCTAGGTCTAACCGGGTTTTGGTGCTGGTTTCGAGCTTTTCTCGACCCCTCCTATCAGGTAGTATCATCTTAGGCGTTTCCTCGAGTTACCATCTCAGTTCTTGAGCTCGTTGTGGTTGGTGTTTCAATGGAAGGCGTAGGTGCCCTTCTTCTAGCGCCAAAATGTTGATGCTTATCGAGGCCTAGCGTCTAATCAAAACCACGTGCGGCGACGCACGGTTCTCTGCTCTTCCCTGCTCGCTTCTACCTGATTAGGTAAACCTGTAACAAGAGGAGGGACGCTTCGGAGGCGAGAGAAGTACTAGTCAGTCAACATACAAGGGCTCTCCGATGATCAAGGCAGGAGTTACTCGGCAAAGAACGGGAGCTTGTTAGGTAGGAAGGAGGATGCATGCTAGGATGCAATAAATGCGTCCTATTTAAAGGCTACCACTTAGACTGGGTGTTAGGTGAGTTTTGCCTACGACCCGAGTGTTACATCAAGGCGTGTCAGGTGGCAAGAGACAAGTGTCATGCCCCTCCGCCAATGGATTGCCTCCCATCTGACAGTGAGTTGTTTGCCATCTGTTACCCAGTGATGGCAAGTAGCAGTCCACTTTCAAGTAAGAATAATCCGACCCGAGCTGACACCCAATCTGAGGAGGCAACCTACTGAGGTGCGGCCCTAAGAAGCACCTCGGACATGATATCCAGAGTCCTCGGGTTCAGTTGTAGGCTCCAAATAACTCTGCCGAGCTGATCAGCCGACCACACGGAGTATGGCTTCTCGACGGCGACACTGAGCTCACCCTTAACAATGAGATTCCAGTGAAAACCAAAGTCATAGATGGGCAATATGAAGAGATGTTAAGTATTGGACTGAACTTGAGAGTTTTATACCAGAGAGGCTTCTCGATAGGAACAAATTTTGAGTACATCCCATTTGGGGCTAGGAGGAGAATGTAACCGGGCATGGCATTCGGTTTGATTAATGTTGAGCTTCCTCTTGCAATGTTGCTTTATCATTTTGATTGGAAACTCCCCAACGGAATGGACCATGATGACAACGATAATGGCATAACGGTTAGAAGAAAAGATGATCTGTATTTGATTCCTGCCGCATATGATCTATCACACGTTGGAAAAATCTCTAGGAACGCCAAAAAAAGAGAATAAATTTACCTTTGTTAGGTATTAAAAGTAAAACTAAAAGAACGGAAAAATAATAATTATTACAATTACCTTTTTACCTAAGTGTTTTTTTAATCATATTTTCATGTCTGACTTCCAATTTCAATTATTTATAATTAAATATATATATATGGTTGTTCTACAGTCCATCTATAATGTGAACAAGCAAAACTTCACTGATTGATCTGAATGGTTGGCATATATTGTGAGATACCTAATAGATAGGCAAACTAGAGTCAGATGCTACCCGGTCAGTCCCAGCTAATATAAAGCGGTCTATTTTTGTAAGATGGAAAGGTTGGAGAGAGAAATCTCATGGTTATAATTTAAGTTCGTTGTTCTTATCCTCTACACTAGTTTTTTTTTTTTTTTTTTTTTTACTTTTCTTATATAGTTAAATTTTTTTGTCGTTTTTCTGGGTAGATTATAAGATTCAGAATTAAAAAAGGCTAAATTACTTTAGTAGTTCTAATCTTTGTAAGCAAATATTTGGTCCTTAATATTTTATTTTTGATTTATCAGTCCTCAATTTTGAGAGACTAATTTAATAGCTAAACAGTTAATTTTGAATAAAAAAAGATGATAAATTGGTCATTAAAGTTGTTAAAAAGGTGATAAACTGGTCTACAAAGTTATAAAAAAGACGAATTAAAAGTTTAACCGTTAAATTAGTTACTCAGCAGCTTAAATGAAAAATTGAAAACATAAATGAAAAATAAAATATTAAGGACTAAAATCACACTGTCGTCAGAGGTTAATAACAAATGATGCAATTTACCCTAAAAAAATGTAATTAATAAATTTTTCAGCTGCTAAGAAAATTCCTTGTCAAATTTGTGCCTGTAACTCTATTTCCTCTGTTTCAAAGCTCCCTAGACTGTTGTGAATTTTGTTGGTGGTTTGCATTAGATCTGTTGTTTTATCTATTTATTTCAGCACTTGATTTAAACTGATCAGAAGAAAAACAAAAGAAAAAAAAAGTAGAAATTTGTTAACCTTATTCTTAAGGGTATAGTATTTCAAAGAGAAAAGCAAAGAAAATTGAAGAAAAGAGAGTGAAGAGAAACGATGAAATGACGATGGAGTCAATCATATTTTCAACTGTATTAAACTCATTAGCAGCACCAAATGAACTCCAAAATTATCTGGCACAGGATTATAGCAGCAACTGGCGTCAACCGCCTTTCTACACGTGGTGTTGGTTTGGCACCTATGGCGTACCATGGACAAGGCCTATATATTTATATACATATATAAATTTTTAGCAACAAATTTTTTTTTTAAAAAAAGAACAAACCTGATTGTCCTATTCATCACCAAGAGAGATACTTATCTCATCCCTTGCGTATATAGTTTAAGAAAGGGTGTTGCCGTTTTTTGAGAACAAAAGAAATCACCACATTTTTTTTTGTTGTAATTTAAATGGACAATTTTATAATTTTATTTCATTTATGTAACCCCCTTGGTTTTCCATCTGAGTGTATGGTTATTTTCTTTTTGTGTAAAAGAAATTGTGTAATAGCAAAGTGTGCTTTGCTTAGTAGGTTTTCCTCTGCGTTAGTAGAAAACTCAGCATTCAATTGCGATTTGTATTTATATGGAGCTCAATCGCATACTCTTTATTAATAAATTCTCTTTTTGATCCATAGATATAGGTATATTGTCGGACCATATTAAACTTTGCGGTCTCTTTTTCTTTTTATTTTCTTGATTTATTTTTAATGGATATATTAAGACCAAGAAGTCAAAGTTTAAGCAAAATAGAACAACAAAATTTGCACCTCATAGCAAGAAAATAATCTTTATACATGTCACTTGCTTCTTCACTAGCTTATTCTGACCGTAACCTTGTCCTATCTCTTTCAGGGGAGAAATTTCATTTGAATTTGCTTCAAGAAAATTGTCTTCACCTCATCCTTGTCTATCAGAATTATCACACACTAAGTTTTCTTCTATAAAAAAGAATCACAATTTCACAACTTCCATTCAAGCAAGTTTAATAACATGACTTTCTACATGGAGCTCAAACCACCCTCTTGTTCAGTCCTTTTCACCTTCTTCCTCTCTATATTTATGGTGCTGAAAATAATCTCTATACAAGGCACCTCGTAGCAAGAAAATAATCTTTATACATGGCACTTGCTTCTTCACTAGCTTATTCTGACCGCAACCTTGTCCTATCTTTTTCATGGGAGAAATTTCATTTGAATTTAGTTCAAGAAAATTGTCTGCACCTCATCCTTGTCTATCAGAATTATCTCACACTAAGTTTTCTTCTATAAAAAAGAATCACAATTTCTCAACTTCCATTCAAGCAAGTTTAATAACATGACTTTCTACATGGAGCTCAAACCACCCTCTTGTTCAGTCCTTTTCACCTTCTTCCGCTCTATATTTATGGTGCTGAAAATAATCTTTATACATGGCACTTGCTTCTTCACTAGCGTATTCTGACCGCAACCTTGTCCTATCTCTTTCATGGGAGAAATTTCATTTGAATTTGCTTCAAGAATTGTCTTCACCTCATCCTTATCTATCAGAATTATCACACACTAAGTTTTCTTCTACAAAAAAGAATCACAATTTCACAACTTCCATTCAAGCAAGTTTAATAACATGACTTTCTACACGGAGCTCAAACCACCCTCTTGTTTAGTCCTTTTCACCTTCTTCCTCTCTATATTATTGGTGCTGAAAATAATCTTTATACATGGCACCTCGTAGCAAGAAAGTAATCTTTACATGACACTTGCTTCTTCACTAGCTTATTCTGACCGCAACCTTGTCCTCTCACTTTCATGGGAGAAATTTCATTTGAATTTGCTTCAAGAATTGTCTTCACCTCATCCTTATCTATCAGAATTATCACGCACTAAGTTTTCTTCTATAAAAAAGAATCACAATTTCACAACTTCCATTCAAGCAAGTTTAATAACATGACTTTCAACATGGAGCTCAAACCACCCTCTTGTTCGGTCCTCTTGACCTTCTTCCTCTTTATATTTATGGCGCTGAAAATACTCATCAAAAGAGCTAAAACCATCAATTCAGATTCAAAACTGCCCCCAGGGCCATGGAAACTACCCTTTCTAGGAAATATGCACCAGCTTTTCGGGTCGTTACCGCACTGTGCACTTAGAGACTTGTCCAAGAAATATGGGCCCTTC